>JAZGTK010016214.1:0-12837 GCA_036877625.1 Ambastaia sidthimunki
ATCCACACACTAAAATGCTAAGTGGGTCAGTGGACCATATATCCCTGTGAGGATTCATTCAAGCAGGGCATCTTCTAAGAAGACATTCAGTGATGCAGTCTATTAAAACAATCTCTCTTATCACCAGTGCCTCTAGTCGCATAATAGTCACAGTTTTGTGTGCTTTAAAGAAAACTCATACCTAATTTTAGTGAGAATTCATAAAACTTCTTTAGTTTGCCCACCAGTGGGACCACAGCGGTCCACGCCTGCTCCTGTACACGCTCATCATTCGGATGCTGTATAGCCTGAGGGGACAGTATGTACAGTCAAACACAGCTGGGGATGTGGAAACACACTTTACAATATTAGGCGGAACAGAAATGAAATGAATTAGGGAACTAAGGCTTGTTTCACACCGCAAGCACGCACAGCGGGTATTTATTTGGATGCCCACATTAACAGGTCACAGCATTCCCACTGTGCACATAAGCAGGAAGTGGTGAGCATCAGAGCGTCTCTTATTTTTATCAACAATTCTCAGTTGCACACACCCATTTTAATAGATGTTATTAAGGGAAGTAATTTAGTTTATGTACTATATAAAGCTGCATTCTGTTGCAGCAGAAATAAGTGTTCCCATTAGCTGGCAGAGCATTGTGTTAAGAGTGCAAAGGTTGTGGGTTCAATTCCCAGGGAACACACATACTAATAAATTGTAGACCTTGAATGCACAGTAAGACGATTCAGATAAAACCATCTGCCAAATGTGTAAATGTAAATTATATGAAAGCACAATGTAATTTTATCACAGTTAGAAACTGCTTGTGTGAAACTGGCCTTAGTGTCACATGCTGATGAAGAACCTGAAATGCATTGTGGGTACTGCACTTGCCTGTCTGATGGCTTCACCCGCTCCACTGTAAGACTGCAGGTCCTGTAGTATTTTCACAGCCTCTGTTAGCACCTTACTGACCTCCTCCCATACCGTCCTTTCAGCTTCTGTGGGCTTGGCATCTGCAGAGCAGAGAAAATGCAGAGAAGAAAAGATCAGCTGAGAACTCTTAGATCAGATCTCCATAGTCATCCTAATAATATTTTCTCATAATGTTATGTAACATGGAAAGTAAATGCTCCAAATACACAATGTGGATAAACTATCTGCATGACACACTGAACAAGTTAACAAGCTAACTGTGCACATGTCAGTGATGTAGTTTGGTCTGATTTTTTTGTTGCTTTTTGCTTTCAGAAATAATATGAAGTTACAATTATTTAAAAATAAATCAATTATATTAAATGTATTATATGTAAATAAACAAACCTTTCTAAATAAGGAAAAACTACTGTGAGTAATAAAACAGGGATTGCTGGAGAAATTAGCTATACAGAAATCACAACACTTACTTTCAAAGTCCAAGAAAAAGTTCCCTGCATTGTTGTCAATGTCTCGTGTGAGAACCTTGATCAGATTCCCCATTCTGAAGCGTCAGAGACCTGAAGAAGAGGACAAAGATACAGTTTAATGCAAAACTACTTTTTACTCTTGCATTTGACACATGCTTTAAATTCAGAGCCCGAAAATTCGGTGCAGGGCTGAGAATTGTATTCATTCCTACGTTTAACATGCAGGAAATTCTCGCCAAAAAATGATTTGCTATAACATGTAGGTAAAATTAGCATATTAATCCACACACATTAACAAATCAAATGGATGCTTGTTTTTATCAGAATGTAATTTTAGAATCAGTGAGAAATGAATGCAAGCACAGCATCTGTGTGTTTATTCACTTACACAGTGAGCTGCATGTATTTCTGAACTTAAAGCTGAAAAGCACTAATACGGCATGCAAATGCTGTCACTGTGTCTGCACTATAACTGTGGGTTTCCACTGTAGCTAAAGAAATCTGTCCAGTGCTGTTGATAAAACCGTATCCATTTTATCAGTTTGCAACACATGATGATTTCAGTTTTTGTGTGGGTTGTGGCTTGATCTTAGTTTGAATGTGAACATGCTAAAATGCATTTAAATGGACTTGTATTCATGTTGGCCTTCAATTTGCATACATCAAGAACTGTGACACCTCGAACACGACAGCAGCATCTGGCCAAAATCATGGGAATGACAGAACATCTGTTATGGGCAGTATAGAGAATACGATAACTGCTGCATTATCTTCTTGAACACACACAAGATCTCACACACCCAATTTTTGCAGGTGACAAGCTACGTAATACTAAGAACACTGAACAGTTTGGGTGGATCCTTCTGCAGGATCATGGCGCCCTCTAGCAGTCAGAGTGTTTCTGTAGTCTAACTGTGGCAGTCTGAGGTAACCCCACCCTTCAGGGCTGTGTGCTTAATCTGAGTAAGAATCAGATGTTTCCCTGAAAAGAGTGACTTCTCATTCTGATTCACCCGCTCTGACGGTCTCTGAACTCAGCAAGAGTCAGAGCTCCCGCGGCGACTTCAAAAACTGAGTCATTCCGTTCAAATAGATTAAATAACACTGCAGAGGTTTTCAGCAATTCTACAGTGTAAACACAATTCAACTCATTCAGAGATCAAGCACAAACTTGTGTGTTTAAACAGAAAGAGAAGCTTCACTGCAGAGTTCTCTGAAGGACTTGTTCTAAATGAATCGTGTTGAAAGTAGGTAAATGGGTCGATGCGGCGTCTCGCTGACCTACAGTGCATACAGCCCCTCGTACTGCGTGTGGGGGTGTGTTGCCTTTACATCTTGACATAATCATGTTTTAGGCATTTAGGGCGACAAAAATGGCTACATAAGCACTGCTGTATCTATCTTGAACCCCCTAAGCCCCCCTGCCAGCTTTACACCCCTCAGGTGGGAGGGGGGATGGTACCATGTGAGCTGAGGTTTCTTATTTGACTACAACATACCCACCCTGGAATCCCATTGGCTAAGGAAGGAGACTGAACAGTCTGCTGTTTCCATGGAGTCTAAAAAATATTTTTCAACCCAAAATGTGCCGACAGCCAATAGGAGAAGAGCACAGCAGCGAAGGGGGGAAACAGGAGTACTCCAAGAGATTTAAAAGAATGTGAATACATGAATCATGAGAATGGCATTTGGATGAGACATGTGATTCAAAAACAAATGTAGAAAAGTGGAATAGTTTTGTCCTTATTGAAGGTTCTTTTTTAGCATCTCTTGAACTCTTCTTAAAACATTCAAATTACAGTTTATAAGCATGTTATTTGTACTATGGGTAAGATCTATTTTTTTACAATGGGTAAGATGTATTCTTACACACATAGGGTTTTATACAACAGTGATGACTAAACAAAATAAAACACTAATGTTTAATATAATAATTGAAAATTGTAGTAAATAATTCTTGTATTCATTCTGCATCTCAATGAGTAGGAACACAATCCCAGATCCAACAAGCAGAACGTATCCAAGCCTCAGTCTGGATTAGGTTTTATATCAGCTGTGCTTAGTTTAGATTATGGTCTCCCATTCTGGGTGTGGATGCAGCAGGCAGTTTCCTCTCCACTGCAGTGCTTGCGCTCCAGCGTGTGACAGCATGCGTCTCCACGTGCTCTCATCTCTACTACTACTACTACCACACAACCAGGGAAGAATAGGACCCCAGCCGCTCCCCACTCACCCTCCCCTTCTCTTTCACATGACACAGGGGGAGGGGGGGAGTCACGTGGGCAGAGAGGAGGCGTGGCTCTGCGGTCTACGGCAGTCTGCGGCAGTGCGGAGAACAGAGTCTGTGTTTCTCCTGACCCAGATTCCACCCGTGACACGTCACGCTGGGTTAACATTAACCCCAGAATGGCAGGACACGCTGGAGGACGCCTCCGGTTGTCAAGGCTGACAGGCATGCAGGCGCAGTACATGCACGCATGCCTTTGGCAACACAAGCTCTGTGTTTTTCATTATGACAAAATTACTAACACTAATAAACTTCAACAGACATTTACCAATAATGAACATATTTCGTGTTGGAAAATAAAACTGTTAAAATCTGAAACCTTAAACCTCATTTGCATAAATTCTCTTTGCATAATATGGCAAACAGCAAATTCTGTTTGGTCACACAAAATTACATACTGTATAAAGAAATAAAAATATGTTTAAACAATTGAATACACTGATTTAATAAAAATGTGGTAACTTTTTAATGCGGAAAAAGCAGACAGGGGAAGGCTGAAAAATATCATTATTTTTGCCTTAGGTCACCCTAAAAATGACACGCTTCCCCTTTAAGTAAAATATCAGTAAGACTGTGTATGCAAACCCTCTGAAAGGTCAAGGTGAACATTTACACAAGCAAGGGAGACCTTTGCTTCTACTTTGCTTCTACTGCAGTTACACATCACCAAACAACGATTTCCCGCCATCAAAAGGGAAAGACGCACTAACACGTGTCCCGGATAGACAGACAATCTGCACATAAACAGTGAATGCAGGACTGGACTCCGTCATCCATGAGTCACAGGGCGGTCATTCCTTCATCTGCTGCATGACGGATATTCAGACATCTGTTTCCTTCCCTTAGACACTATAAATATCAAAGGATGCCCAGATTATAAAAAATAAACAAGGTTTAATTAGCTATGAGACGTTTGTTAAGAATTAGCCTGTTATGAAATACCATTCATGACTTCTCTCCTTTGACTTTCTGCTGATTACCCATAATGCTTCAGGGCAGATTATGTTATTTAAATTTACAGCGGTACAAAATCTAAATGTCTCTGATGAACCTGTGCTGGGACCACAGCTGAACTTAAAATGAACTGAAGGAAAACTCTCCTCATCTCTGTCTCACCTCTGTGTTATCATGGATGAGAGAGAGCCCCTCGTCATAAGCCAAAAGAGATGCAAACACACCACCCTCATCCACTGTCATTCTCCTCAAACCCCATCAATGAAGATGCCACTAACAAGTTCTCACACAGAGAAATTTACATCCAATCCAGACCCATTACAATATTTCATAAATGTAGTTATTAAACTGTGTAACATTGTATTTGATGTTGTAGCTTTGGTTTGAAGACTAGCTTAAAAAATGTGTCCAGCTGGTATGACCTTGAAAGCAATGAGGAAGTAATGTTTTATATCTGCTTCATGATAGGTTACAGTATGCTGTGTAATGGATTGTCTAAGGCTTTTACTGCCTCCTGGTGGACATCAGATGTTATGGCAGGAAATTCTAAAGTAGGACCCTCATCCTTCTGACAAACTAAATGCATAGTGATGTATGTAAATCTTACACGTATATTACTTTGGTAAAATGACAACCAAATTATTTATACTGCATGTTGAACTGTACAGTTATTAAAAGTGTCCAGACTATATACATAACCCTTGAATTTGTTGCTATTTTAAATAGACACTATGGACAGCTTAGAGCAGACAGAAAGAATTGTGAAATAAGACAGGAATGGGATCAGCAAAATCTGATTCTATTTTTCCTCTGTCTGGGACTAGTGGTTGTAAAAGGTACAATTTGGTTGTATAAGGAGGAGCATTATCCTGAAGTAACATTTGCTCTCTATCACCCTCCCTGTTTGAAACATAAAATTACAAGTTACTTTTACATACTTTATGTATATTGAAGTCAAATGAAGCCAAAATGACACTTCCTGGGGAAACCAGACCAGACATCTCAAATTATTGATCATTATTATAAACCTGTTGCAAATCAGGGTAAGGAGACTGTTTTCAACACCTGTTATGTACTTGCTTTTGGTTTGATTTTGGCTTGTTTTGTATCAAAAAAAGATTTAGCAAAAATGATGGTTTGACACCTCTTGTTTCAAGCAACACTACTGTATCACAAACTGCAAGTTTCAACACAAGTGGCTTTTAGCTTCAAGTAGCTGTGTTACATTTATAACTCAACATCACTGAGCTGACAGATGGACAGAAGGGGTAAATGTTCATGTTCATCTCAAAACAGTCAGTTAAATTATGTCAAAACACACTGTCTCTACTTCAGTCAATCCTAAATCTGTCTCAGATCACAGCCTCTGTGTTCTCTCACATCTACATGCCTGATGGCTCAGCAGTGAGGTGATATAATTTTGTCATTACTCTTGTTTTGCATAATGCCAGAGTGAGTTTGTGGTCTAGAACTTTAAGTGTCCAACACAAACATTCCTGATTGCACTAAACCTTCTACTGACCATCAGCTGATTACTCACTGAACAACTAATGATAATAATAATCACACTAAAACCAAGATTAAATTAACTCAGCAGGGTCAATCATGAGCTTGTTTCCTCTCTCAAACACATTCTTGTGCTCATTAACAACTTCTACATGCAACGGCCACTCAGACACATTTGGATTCACTTCTCTGCAACTCTTGAACAAACCATGCAGCATGGAAAAATGCCACAGGCAGGAACAGGAGAAAGCTAATGCGAGGGCCTGCAGGGACATGCTTCTGCTGGCATGACAGCACAGGTGTTTCTGTTCTCTCCTGCGCTTTTATGCATGTACTGCTGCAAAAACACGCATGCTGTGGATTTTTAGTGTTTAAATATTGTTGTGCCTTCAACATAGACCAGTATTTAATTAATGTAATACTGCATATGAAATACAATAAATGAATAATTCAATAATCAAATGCACGTTTTAAACTATTTCATTAAAAAACAGAAATTTTTTGTTCAATTTTTTAGCACCAAAAACTTTTGCTAGCCGTTTTTTCTGTGCGACTGCTCTTGATCTAGCAGTACAGCATACAGTACAAACATCCTCATAGTTCTTTAAAAGGTGTTTAACCACAAAAATGGTGGTGACTCTCAAAGACTGATAAAGCAAACCTCTCCTGCCACAAGGCTTAACCAGGAAGTTGAACAAATATGTAAAAGAATGGCTACCACCTTCACAAGCACAATAATTAAAAATGAAAGCATGGTACAGCTGTTTTTAAACATTTGAGGAGACACCAATACACACATGTACGCAGCCAATAAAAACTGAGTTAATCAAACCTACTCAAATCCTTTTATTTAGCTTCTTCACAGCATCTTGTGTGTGCACTGCAAAATGAAAGTAAAACTATAGACTGAATATATTAATACCGATATATAGACCAAAATCATGTGAACATTTCATACACTGCCTTCACTCCTGATTCCTGCAGCTGAATCAAGGTGGAGTAGAAAAACATGCATAGAAATCTATGTTGTGAGGAACTTACTGCTTGAGTTAGTCACACATGCCTTACGGGCATGTAAAATGCCATCACACAAGCCTGCAGCCTGCAGGAACGCTCAGCTAATACCAGAAGCACAATTACAGCCTGACATCTTACTGTAATAAACAACATCCCACAGTTGGTGCTACGCAGATTATTGCTTTGTAACCACTGTTGCTTATATACAACTTATATGTAGAACATAAGGTCTAATAAAGAGTGCTGTGTCAATATTTAAAGTTCATTTACTTTAAAAATTTACTTTACATTAAAATCTGCAGCCTTCAACATCACAAACGGTTCGCAGTGCAATACCATAATACAGATAGCGCTGCAGAAACCATTTTTGAGTACATGCAAAAGTTAGTTATGACCTTCACCATGGCTGGACATACGACGCTGTTTCAGATTAACAATATAACCAACCAATACTCTTAACAATAACATTTATCTAGATTGATCTAATTGATAAACAAACTAATGGTAAATAAAATGGTTACCGCCGTACGTGAAAGAAAGCATATAAAATGCCAGCTGTACCTGTATGACAGTGAAAATAAAGGAACTTTCTGTGCATTGAAATGCGTGTTTTGAATAAACAAAATCAGGAAGTGAAATGATCTTCTGAACACAGAGGAAGTCTGAGAACTTGTCGCACCACTGCTTTTGTTCACCAGAACGGCTCCGTTTTATCATAAATTTCACTTTATTTTCTTCATAGCAGCAGATAAATACATAAACGCACGTACACAATACAGACATAAATATACAACAACAAAGAACTTCATATGCGTCTATTATGATGAACACCCTATACCAAACGTGAAGAAACGCTTTTGCTTTCATACAAAAGTAATGCCAAGCGAAAGTTTGATATTATGTACATAAAACCACTTACCTTGAATTGCAAGTATAATTTATCTTTCTTTTAGTTTGGTTTCACGTTTTTCTTAGTGTTTTAGCCCGAGGTTACCTATAACAGACCCAAGCTCACCTGTACGTGTGCAGAGAGACACATTCTTTCGCCCCAGGTGTCAAATTGCATGCGGAAAAGTGTTGCATGTTAATCCACGATTCTTACCTTATTTTCCAGTAGGTAATTCCGGCTGGGGGTAAATATAGGGAAACGGTGGAGAACACCTCGCTCAGCGGATCATTGTGAAGATTGTGGCGTGTTTCTACATTTTCCGGATTGGCCAATGAGAGATGTTGAGTTTGCAGTCAAAAGCGCAGGTTGAGCTTGACTGTGGGAGCGCTGTAGAGGCCTTTCCTGCGACTATAAAAGGAATTGATTTCGAGAAAGGAAGCATTTATTTTGCTTTCAGTTTTCATACTCACTGCTCATGCTGGGTCATTCTTTGGCTGCCTTTTACCAGTTTCAGGTGACTTTTAAACTACATTTTTGTGAAATGTTCAATATTGTTAAGACTAAAAATGTGTTCATGAATTGCCTTGTTTCAATAATGCATGTTAACTAGAATCTAAAAATATAAAAATAAAGACAAAACTAGCTTTTCTCTAAGTATATTTTGGTTTTAACAATGGTTTTATCAATACAGTGAGACTGTTTTGTAAAATGACTGTTTTACACTGCAAATGATGCACTATGTTGATTATAATTGGAACATTTTAGCATTTAATTGTTATCACTCTAGACAAGTTTTGCGTTTTGACCAGTTTTGAGATATTGAGGATTAAAGTTTTTGAATTGTATATACCAAAACTGAAAGAACTTTGAAACACCTAAAATGCATTTTTTAAAATAAAACGCCTTTAATAGTGTCAATAAATTATATTAGAGTAAGAATATGTCAATAAGTTAATTTTTACAAAAATGTCAGCTAAAACCTTATAATTCTAAGGGAGCGAAGTGTTAAAACATTAATGTTTGGTAAGTTAATGTATCAAAGAGTTTAAAGAAAAAACAAAGAGACTAAGTAGTTCAACAGAAACCTTTATTTAAACTTGATAGCCAAGTGTGGTTTCTTTCTGACTGAACTTACAGTGCAGCAAACACAGACAAAAACAATAAGAGTGGCAAAATACATCCTAAATATAACATTAGGACTGAATCCAGTTTATTCATTTAAATGGGACGTTTAAATGTTTCCAAGCATCAACTGATATGTTTCAATACTTGCAAAATCAGAATCCGGCTGGTGTCGTGCTGGTTTGAACAACACTCTGAACAAAAACACTTGGTACAACAATAAATTCACAGGGTCTGAACAAAAACTAAAAAATAATGCATCTTCAACTCTATACCACAATCCTGAAGCTCTTGTTGTCATATTTATGGAGTTGTGCTAATTTATCCCTTAGTTGTTAATAATTACTGTAAAATGACCTAAAACAAAAAAGAAAAATACACTTGAAGGAAAAAGGTACATCCCTCTCCATGCTAAAACACTTTAGCCCTATAAATGTCAAATACTACCATCATCAAATATAGTACAGGTGGCATTCATCAATACATCATCTTTTGTTAATACAATAAAAGTTAAAACCAAGTAAACGCTGGTCTCTCCGACAGGGTAAAGAGAAATAAGAGGCAGCATTAGTTCATTCTGAGTCATACTGAGTCAGTCACTCACTGCTGTTTCACTTGGAAGTTCAATTCAAATAGAAATGACCCAAAACAAAACCACAAGAAATCACATTCCACAGTCACTGTAAGCAGAAAATAACTCATCCTCACCAATCTTAAACAGATTGTGTTCTTCTTTTTTTTGTAGAAAGCCAACAACTTTTGACCAGTCAGATCCATGCGTGATTGAAGGGTCAGAACATGAGCTTAATAAGTTATGCATGACTTTCTGTGTAGTTTTTAGAGACCAGGTAAAACTATGTTATTGTGTAATCTAATAAAACAAGATTGAAAAGGACACTTTCCCAGAGCTGAGGCATCAGTTTTATCAGATTTGGCATTAATCATCAATGGAACAATCAGTCCAATGGAAACAGCCACCATGTTAGCATACCGACACATACGGGTACAAAGAGGTAATATTTCTACCAACAACTGTCTTAAGTCATTAAACTCACTGAGGCCTTCAGAATAAAGATGTCACACCAATAATTCAAGCGACTGCAATCTTAGGGAATGCATATGTTGATTGTATATGTATAGGAGATGAGAAGGTATATGCTGAAAACCTTTACATTTTGGTTTTGATCCCTGATCAGCATACCACTATGCTGGGAATTCTTATAGTATTTAAGTAACTTGTATTCTTGCTTTCATCTTTTACACCTTTCAAAAATTCAAGAGATGATTTTTTTTAAACAGTACACTACAATGTCTAGAGTCACTCTGACTCCATAAGCAAGCAGGGTTAACATACATTTGCACACTTGTACATTATACATACGTACATAAATATACACTTACATCTGTGCATATGTATGTACACAGACACTTAAAATGGACATACATATAATTCTATATGTGTTCACATACACAAAGTTACAGCATACAGGTTAAGTGCTAGATTCCAAGTATAGCTACTGCAAACCCAGTTTGGCATGCTGGGTTGCCATGGCTACGATAATACTGGTAGGCAGGATAACACAGTTTATGAACAACACATAGTTTACACATTTCACCCTTGAGGATTAAGGGAGCATGGGTTTGATACTTCATGTTTTGTTGGTCTGGAGACTGTTTGGATTTCAGCAGCTATGTACAGAGGCAATGCCCACAGTTCAGCTTGAGGCCAGAAAGAACGGAGCTTGTGCTAGATAGCGAGCCTCACGCCTGCCTGTTATATGCTGTCAGTCTGATAGAATGTGCACAAAGGACATTGGGAAGACCCCTTTCCTTTCAGGCTGCCCCTCTATGTGCCCGATCTAAAAAAAGAGTTAAGAATGAGGACAACCTGACCTAGGAGCTTCATTACCCAAAAATCATGTTGCCTGAAACACAGAACTAATTTTTTTCAGTGGAATAAGAGAGCTATTGAGCAGAATGACCAAACTGCTATTTTCCATACAACGAAAGTGGAAGTTTGAAAATAGTCTATATAGAACTCATATACACTTTTCAGTCTAAGCAAATCATGTGGCTTCACAATATGAAACAAACCAATCATATGACTTCAACAGACTAAGTAGAATACAGTGCACAAGCCCTGTAGAGTGACATAAGTTTGAGTAAATAATAGAATTTTCAATTTTAGGTGAACTATTCCTTTACTAAACACTGATACAAGCAATTAAATGGCAGATCTACTTACCCACCACTCCTGGTCCTCTTCTCCTGTAACTATTATAACCTCTCCTTCCACAAAGGTCAACTCATCATCATTATCTGCTTGGCAATCATAGATGGTTTTCACTCGCCTGACTTTGTTCTTCCCCTGTAAATAAATGTTTTCCATTTTTAAACAACAGTGTACAATATTTAAAGCATAACATTTAATACATTCACTGGACGCCAAAATGTCTTTCACTCACTATTGTGTTTATTTTCCGTGGCATGGGGACCGGCATCTCCACAGCTCCTGCAGGTGCACCGTTGGTGTCTTCACTAGCTTGCTTGGGTGAGAGCTCCTCCTGCTGGCTGGATGACTGCATCTCTGTTAGCTGGGGCTTTGGACTTGTTTCCTCCGTCTGTTGCCTTTGAATGGACTCGGCTGCAGGGGACGTTGGGACGGGAGGCTTGGATGGGAGATCAGAGAGCTGTGGCTTAGGAGGAAGATCTTTAAGCTGTGGTTTGGGGGGAAGGTCAGCAAGCTGTGGTTTTGGTGGTAAATCCGACAATTGTGGTTTCGGGGGAAGATCCGACAGCTGAGGTTTAGGGGGAAGATCTGAGATGTGTGGTTTCTGTGGCACCTCAAGCGGCAGGGAGCGCTCCGCGGGCTGTGGGATTTTAGGAGGGGGCTCTGTAGGTCTAGTTATTGAATCCGAAGATCTGGTGTGGGGCGTGTCCAGGGCCTGTGGTTTCTGCAGCACATCAGGTCCTGGACTGGTCTTGTCCACTGAGGGTAGATGGATAGTGTCAGTCTTTCGTAGTGCCACTGAAAGAACAAGACCAACACATACAGGTTAACATACACCTTTGCAGGTTCACATACAAGACATGACTAAAAAATGGTGGTAACAGGTATATACATTTGTACCTTTTGGAGGTAGTTTGGGAAGAACTCGTGGGCCAAATGTTGTTTTTGTGTTCATAGAAGTAGTGCTGAAATCAAATAGCTCCAGTCATTAAAGTAAACATATAATTTTAACAAATAATAAAAAAAAAGTTATGTTGGATTAACAAAGAAAAAACATGAAAATTTTAAAGCTAGTCTTAGCTAAGGTCTACAACTTTTTACCTTTAAGATTTATTAGACATAAATCGCACAAAATGGTTATTGTGTAATAGAGACAGAACAAGCGCATTAATGTTAGAAATGCAAATTTGTAATAGGTTTCTACTAGCAAGTTTGCGATGTCAAGCAACTTTCTAATCCATGTAGCTTAGAATCAAGTCAGTGTGGCACCTTGGCTGCTGCTGAAGTCCTTCAAACTTATTGGCAGGGGAAGTCCGATTTGCAGAAGGAGGTGTGGGCTCACTTCCTGTGAGATTCAAAATTCAAAAGCGAAGAGGTTGAACGTTATAGTACAGAGATATGAAGATGCCGTATCTCAGTTAGAGCTACCAGCATGTCCTCTAGCTA
>JAZGTK010016215.1:0-12837 GCA_036877625.1 Ambastaia sidthimunki
TTAAAATTAAATGAATTACCTTAACATTCATTTTCATTCAACTTCCTTGCCCCATTTCTTAAAAGTTCAAACCATCACAAACTCCTCTTCTTATGCTTTGACTCTGATTTCTAAATTTGTGTTTTTGCAAATTTCTAACTGAAATGCAAAGCTGACTATTCAAATATTTACTGACTGGGCCCTCTACCGTATAGGAGATGCCCTGGGAGTAATAAACGTGTCTAAACCTGTTCTCTCCCCTTCACACAAAAGAGCACATGCATGCACAAACACACACACAGTCACACACTCGCACACAGGTGCAAGAAGGAAGCGTCTGACAGTCACTAGCAGGTGAGGAACTGAAGTATTTAAATGAGGTTGAGTGAGTGTGTTCTGTGGAATGGTGGCTGGGGGGATGGAGAAGACCAGAGAACTTCACACAAAGCAAATATAGAAGCACTACATGGAATGGGGTTCAACATCCTGTACACTGTTTATGAAGGCACGTGCACACACAAAGAGCCGGGCCGCTCCAAAGCTGAGGTCACGCGACTGTGACCTTACTGCCTTCCTAAAACATCAGACAGTCACAACATACACACACACTTCCTGTAGTTTCTCCTGTCACTGGCATTTCCTTTGGTTGTGACTCATAGCTTAGCGTTCTCCATTATGCAGCATCAACCCAATGATCCCATAGACTGCAATTATATCCTTCTCCCTCGTGCCATCTCTATAATCTTAGGATCCAGCATTCCCTCAGATTCATTCCAAATCAATGCATCGCTTGTTTAACAAATCTTATTAGGAAGTTAGAAAGTCACACTGTTGAGTTTTTTAAGTTGGTATAAACTTACTTACATTTATGCATTTGGGAAACACTTTATTACAATGTATTCAAGCCATGAATTTTATTATCATGTTAATCTCTGGGAATCGAACCCGCAACCTTTGTGCTGCTAACGGAATGCTCTACCCATTGAGCTACCGACAGAGTACAAACTAAATTTATTTTGTAAATATACGCGAGGCTGCGAGTGCAGTTGCAAAGTGTGACACGCTGTGTGAGTATTAATGAGAGGAAGGGGGAAAAACTCAACACCATCCTTGTACTTCTCGCCAAAGGCACAGCTGTCCCTCTCTATACTTCCCTCCCTGAATCTCTTTTCACAGTCCGTCTGTTAGTCTCCATCAATGATTGTCTGTTTACTTCTCCCCTGATTTCTGCATCCTCTTCTGAACTTCATTTAATGCTGCCTTTACTTCTCCATTTGAAATGACTCCACATCATTAACTGATAATGCTTAACGCAGTGACGCATTACTCAGAAACTTCCTGAACAGTTGCAAACAACTATTCAGTAGTATGCAATGCATGCTTTTTTAGCTTAAAGGTCGCCTGACATGAATTATTAACATTCTTGGGCTGTTTGTGAGAGAAAGACTGTCAATTTTAATGCATGTGTTAATAGTTTGTCTGCTTTCTGGTGTGCAATTGCACACTGGGCAAACTAACACACAAAGCCAGCAGACATGGCCTGAAAGCCACAAACTCAGTTAGTGATTTCATTGGGTCTTTAAAAAGTGATTTTCCTTTATGTGCCCCACTCCCTCTCAGTTTTCTCTTCCCTTTTATTATCTGCACCAATTTTCCTCTACCGACAACCCACATCTGTAACATTGTTATTTAAGTGATTCGGACTTGCCCTTCATAATACAACACCGTCCATAACCAGGGAAAACAAACACTTGCATGTGACTATATTATATGGGCTCGCTTGCTCTTTATATGGCGCTATGCCACGCTGGCTCCCCTTAGGCCAACACTGGTATAAAGTAGTTTCAAATGAATGGGATTACGAGACCGCCACGTCGCCGGTTATTGTTCACTAAAACCCATCAAAATTTAGCAATGAGGAATTAAATCGTCGGGATGAGTTTGTAAAACGTGATGAATAACGTGGCTGCGTTATTTTCTGGCTGTGTGGTTGGAGGCTGGGGGAGGGTACGAGAGACACGAGGAGTATGTGCCAAGCCACATGTTCATCATTTTTCTTATTCTTTTTTGGAAAACCACGGCCTTTAATATTTATTTTGATCAGGAAGGCTCATGCAAAACGTTTTACGTGTGTTCAAAATGATAATGACATCTTTAGATCCCAGAGTTAAAGACATTTTAACAATGAGTTGTTCATATTTCTTTGAAAGTGCTGCGGGTCACTTTTGGTCTATTTCATCATCGCTTTATAAGCTTCAGTTTGAATAACGCGCCATTAAAAAATGCCAAACGTGTTTTATGTAAATAAAGGCAAACTTTTTTTAACACTACACTTTGCTGAATGAATGATTTCGCGTCTCTTTATGCAAGTCAGAGTGAAACTCTTCAGTTTCCTCGCCTCGCCGACAACAACGTACAGTACGTACGTTCTGTGACGTCATGTCGCACGGTAACGCACGCACAGTAACGCACTAATGCGCAGGTAAAGGTTCGGTCTCCCTTAAACCCTTTAAATCTGTCATAATATGATGCGGGTCATATTATGAACAGCTTATGTGGCGTTAGAAAGTACAATAATCGGTGAAATGATTTATTATGGTTTGCCATACACTAAACTCACATTCTAGCAAAACCAAACTGTCTACAGTCCTTACGGGGATTAATGGTCTTGACGCGGCTATTTTTATATTAGTAAAGATCCCAAAACTAGTCTTACCTCGCAGTCGTAGAGGTCCGTTAGCTGGACAATAATCCACTCTTCCAAATTAAGTCTCTTTCTCAATTCTTTTCGGTCGTACTTCACTGTGACCCGTCCTTGCTTTCGGACCGGGGTTTCAGCCTCTTCGGTTGATCCGGTGGGCGTCTGGAAATAAACGCGAGCTTGTTGGCTCGACTCTGGACTTGTTACCGCCGCCATAGTCCTCCAATATCTTCTGAATGACCGGCTAATATAACAGATCGGCTCTTCTTTTCCGTGTTTGATGAGCTGGACAGAGCAGCGTGATTTAAACTTATTGGTCTGTTAGTGTTTTCTTCCAGCAAAGCTTAATGGCATTTGTCAACTACTTGATGGTATTCATGCAGTCGTATAAAGTTGCTTCTATAATTAGTTATTTGTGGCGCTTATTTTTCGTCGCTGCAATAATTGTATCGAGTCGCAATGCACTAACGGGACCGCAAAGCCGCGTGTCTTCTTTTACTTAAGATAGTAACTCACAAAAGATCAAATCACTTTAAAACTCGAGAGTCCTCCCAGTGGCTTGTTATTTTGCTTCAAATAAAGATGGAAGCCTCTGGCAAAGATTTATCCGTGCATTTAAAGAGAAAGTCTACAGACCTTTAACCAATGCGATGAATACGAAAACAAACAGTACAGTGTCCCCCTTCTTTCTTTCTGACCGTCTTTTTTCTCCTTCCTTTTCCCCTCCTATCTTTTCCTACTCTGCTTCCTTCACCCGAATGATGTGCGTGTGTAAACCCCCTCCGAGACACGGGTGTCCTTTCTCTCCCTCCCTCCCCTGTGTCTCTTCCCTTCCCTCCCCCGTCCCTAACGCTGACTAATAAGTTCACCAACCCTCTCTCCAGGCTAAATGCAACCAGTTAATCCTGTTATTTATGTGAACTGCTCGAAAAAAGGGTGTTGTAGATCGATTTGTTTATGACTCTTGAACTCAGTTGCTTTGTTTTGTGGCTCATTAGAAGTTTTTGTTTTTATTTCAGCTGGGAAGTAACTTTGTTATGAATAGGAAGATAAAGTGCATAAATGGGAACATGTTTTCACAAGCCTACCTAACCTACAGAAACCTCAGCTAGCTAAACCAGAACTTGTTTTTTGTTTGTGATAAGTAAAAGTCTCATATCATTTACTAAAATACAATAAAAACATAACATCACGTAAAATTGTTGCTGAAGTTTGATTATAGCAGCCACAAATTTTTCCAACATTTGCTGTGTTTTATGTGGCACTAGGACAATGAATTATTTAAATACTGTGTCTGGTTCTTACAGTCCAGTAAACACAATGTGTATGCAGTTTTTTTCCTGTATGCACATCATAATGTTTGTAATTAGACATACCCACAATTGTAAATCTTTGTAAATCCACATCTGTAAATTTTATATTTGCAAAACGTTATTGAGAAACGACAGCTCTGCAAAACAGTGTGATTTATATGCTGTTAAGTATTAAATATAATATTAAGTATGTATAGATTATGTATACATACAAGTATGTATAGATATTAAATATGTATATGTATAGAGCAGATGTGTGGTCTTGAACCCTTTGTCTGCTATGGTAATTAATTAGCATTTTATGATCTTATACGTGTGCAAGGGTTACGTGTAAATCTGCATGTTTTGCATTTATGATTCTTGTGTGAACCTGTAATAATCTCTTGAGGCTTAATACCAGGGGACATTTTCAGACAGGTAAAAACTCAATAAATCACGTCAGAGCTTTGCCAATTTACAGATTATCTCAGTCTCTAGAGATACAAGAATATTCTTTGGAAAAACAAAGCTTAATATTTCCCCTATATTTTGAGTGTGTTGTATACAACAACTAGTTTAATAGTTCATTCAATATGATAAATGATTGTGTCATTTTGAATTAAAGATAATATGTGAAATTATCTATAAGTCTGTTCTTTAACCTGCTCATGTTCTTGTACGTATCTTTGTTACAGCTATTTTCTCAGAAAAAATTTCAAGAATTCATACACATAAAAAGGACTGAGGCATAATCGTGAAGTATTAATTGTGGATAAAAAAGAAAACTGATACTACTGTGTTTATTATACCCCTACTTTGGTCATAGAATGACACGTCTATAAAACATGATTTACAGCCTTAATCGCAGTAAGACTATGTAGTTGGTGTCTTTCAGTACACCTGTGGTTCCACTGCTGCCCCCTGGCGGAAGGGGCAGAAGGTGTGGGCAACATAAAGAGAGAATTGGCAGTAATGTTTTGTAAACTAGCAGTAGTGTGTAACAACAGAGAGTCAGTGTGAGACAGATCTGCAGTGTGAGGACGTCTGCTGTGGGTGGAGAACAGAAACAAAAGCGCCATTTTGATGAGAGATTGGTTTGATTAGAGCACAGCTGTGGCCATTGACAGAAACTGACGGAATGATCAGGAAACAGCAGTAATAACACAGCTGTTGTTTTAAGCATTTGTGTTAGTCTACGTGTGGAAATTTAGACCCAGGCAAAGACAGCTGAGAACTGATTTCTGGCCAATTTACACCATTTATTTTGGCACTTTAATAAAAAATATTAATAGTACACTGTCATTTTGTAATGATGTATTACACATATCCCATGTGCTAGCTTTTATGAACTGTCTTACCATATTTATCCTTAACATACCAAAAGTCAACATGTTTAACTAAAAATAAGTTATTTAAAGATTTCGTAGGACTTTCTACAGTTTTTTGCTCCTTTCTGGTATGTGTCTCTTGTATGTGTGAATCCTAATTCATCGTAATTTAAGGTGATGATGATGTAGTAACACTAGATGGCAACAGTGGACTGTTCGACTACAGATAAGACTTGGAGTTACTGCTGCCTGTGGTTTAACAAAGAAGCTTTTGAAGAGGTTTCAGGGCTTTTGGCAAACATTTCTGCTATCTATAAAGAAATGTGATCAGGCTTAGCAGCTACTGTTGACTGTGTGTCTCCTTCATTCTGTTTTACCTAATGGGAAATCCCTGACATAGACCAGAAATAACCAAGCAGAAACTCTGTAGAAAGTTCAAACGAAACCAAACGTGTTATGATTAAGGTTGTGTGTGTTAATTTGTGTCTCTGCACTAAAAAACAATGTTTCTTTGTGGGCGCTTGGCTTTGGGTCAGAAATAGTCTCTGATTAGAGTGACTTGGAGAGAGAGAGCACTCGGTTATCTCAGTTTCAGCCTGTCCTCTCCTGCCTCTTACATTCTCATCTTTCTTTGGTAGAACACTGCAGTGGTTATAATTCTTCGTCAACATTTTTGTTCCAGCCTTACCAAAGCAATGTGCCCTCCTGAGTCCACAAGTCTCATTCTTCACAGTCACAGCTGTAAGACACATTCAGAGCAAATTCAGAGGCCCGCTGGGCATGACATTGACGATGAAATGTGTGTGCGTCCTAAAAAGTAATAAAAGTTCAGAACATTTGCAAGGTGTTCTGCTGAAGGGTCACTGAATTTCTTTCCCCCGTTTCTTTCTGTCCCTGGAGCGTTACTGTACTGTATATTTTGATCTGGGAAGAGAACACCTGCTCAGGAATGAGAAAAAGGGGGCCAGTATTAATGGGTGTTGACAAGCTACCCAGCTAACATTTTAGGTTGTAAGAACGTTCCCTAATGTTTCCATTAAGTAACAATAACTTTAAAATTGTTATTTTGAAAGTTATGAGAATGTTTTTCAAACATTAGGAAGAAGAGTGTTTTTCAAACATGAATTTTGTAATGTTTTTAAAGCGTTCCACTGACAATGTAAGAATAGCATTTTAGATAAATATGATATGTAACATTAAAAAAGTTCTTAAAAATGTTTCAAAATGTTCTGAGAACGTTCCCTGTTAGCTTGGTAGAACCTTCCAGCACTGCATGTAGTCCTGTATGACCTGGGCTGTGTCTCATATATTTGCAATCTCTTTAATCCTATTTGATTCTCTCATATTACAACACATTTGAACTCAGTTGTGGTTTATGTTTTATACTAGAACTTAAACTAGATCATAACGTAGACTGTTGTCTTTTGGATTAATTGACATGGACAATATGTTGAGATTATACCTGGAAATTTGAGTAGTTAGAGGTTGTGCTATATTTAATGCATAAGAGAAAAATAAAATAACCATTTAAATATTACCATAATTGGTTGTTGTTAATGTTTATTCAAGTTAATGGGCTTCATTGTGACTTTTCAGAGTAACTCCACTATTTGTGATTCATGTTTAACACTGTTTCTTGGAACAAGGGTGAAATATGCATAAACAGTAACAGCCATATCGGCAACATTAAAAAGGGTTTTGAAAACGTTTGTCCACCGTTCATCGTGTAAGATACATCTTGCCAGCAGCCTAAAAACATGTTTCTCAAAGAATGGAATGGCATACATAAGAATAGAAAAGAAAAACATAATAAAACACTCCCTCGTCTGTTCGGTTTTTTCTCCACTTCCTTATTCCCTCCTTCTCTCTCTCTCAGTCTCCCTCTCTCCTTCCCTGTCCCCTCTCTCTCCCATTTATTTCGGAGAAAACATGAAGGAAAAGAGGAGCGAATTCCAGCGGGGAACAGAGTCAGCTGGAAGTTTATTCTAAGCCGAGACCTCATCATTACCAAGCGGATGGAAGAACAGGAAGGAAAATATCAATTTAAGTCTACGCTGTGATAAGAGCTTCAATGAATAAACAATCGCCAAACTCATAAACTGCGCTCGGATCAACGCCACCCGCTAGTGAATGCGTGACAGTCGGCTTTGCGTGTGTTGAGCCAGCCGGGCTTCGAGGCTTTGGGTCGGGCTCTGGTTCTGACCGTCTCGTTAAGGGATCCGACCACTGAAGGTCAGGGACTTTCAGCCGAGAGCAGAGGCGTCGCCAGCCGTCGATTCAGCAGTCATGGCCGGGGCTAAACCGGGAGTTCACGCGTTACAGCTCAAACCGGTGTCCGTCCATGAGGTGCTTAAAAAGGGGAGCAAGTTTATCAAATGGGACGAGGTAAGAAGATCGAGATCGCCTGTCTGTCTGTGTATGGAGAGCGTGTTTGAGATTTCATTTGGCATGATAGTCGGCTTGTGTTACACGTTGAGTTTGAAGGGTAACATCAGACACCGACAGCTCACGAGTTAATAAACAATCTTACAGTAGATCTTGAACGTAGCCAAGTTGTTGAAACACGAAACGCAGAAAACAAGTTTGAAAACTTCAGACGCGTTTGTGTTTATTGTGAGCTGTTTGTCTTTCTGTTTGTGTTCAATGTAGATCATTTACAACAAAAAGTTGATTTGCTTGCAATCTGAGTATTGCTTTCAACTGAAAACACACAAAGTTTTTTGCATTCAGTAAGTAACATGCACAATGTGAGAGAACAAACCCTTATGAACAAATATAAGGGTTGCATGTCCCTTATGTTGCATTAAACGTAACTCGGAAAGTCCATAATGTTTACGAGAAATCATCTCATGTAAATTCTTCCGCGTAGTTGCTCTCCTGGCAACAAGGGCCTGTGTACGGATCATGTTTCCAATCTCGCATTGGATGGCCATTACAGTTGTGATTATGTTGAAGGATTAGGGAGGGAGAAAATCTTTGCCTCTTTTTCATTATTCGATCAAATCAGCAAGCGCCGCTTTAGCGGGTCCCCGCTGCTCCTCACTGGATCTGAAAGAGGCAGAACTTGATGATAAGAGCAGGACCCAGTATGGGAAAGTGGGCCTGTAGGACTTGATGCACGCCATGTCCTTACTCATTAATAATTAACCCAAGCAGCCCATAAATTCAGAGTGGTTGTGTGGTGTTAGATCTGCTTAGACATCATGAAGGTGTGTGTGGCTTGCTTGACTAGCAGGGGTGTCATAAACTGTCAAAGAAAAGTACTGATTGTTTTTCATAGAAAACAGTATTTAATTTTGAGTGTGTTTGTGCACTGACAGATCAAGGCATGATGAAGGCATTCATAAATAAATAACTAGTTGTATTTAACTTTAATGGGATTTAAAAGTCACACATCTTCTGTTAATGAAATAGTAACGTATCAGCCGCGATCGGAAAGACAGTCTGAGTTATGTAAAAGAGCAAACTGGTGTTTTTCCTCGATGCGTTCAAGATGGAAAGTGCATAGTGTTTGTGTTCTCATAATGCATTCTGAAAAGTCTTTAAATAACACTCACTGATGTACATAAAAGCTTTCACGCTGTGCAAGCAAACTCACAATACATATAATTATGTAATGTCAGGGCTTGGCTGTAAGCAAACTTTGTGACGTTGTAGCTTTTTTGTGAAATAATAACAGTTTGTCGTATTTGTGAGTGTCTATTGTGCCTCGCGTGGTTGCGCTGTCGTGTCTGTGTGGCTGCGTCCCTGATGGTTTGCACTGAGGAAATGAAACGGCAAAAAAATGGCTTAGTTTTGACATCCACACGGTGCTGAATGCCAGACATCAATAGAAGAGGTCGATTGGGCTTCTCTGTGTTCATTCTTCCATCCTTACCCCCTCCTGTTCATGTACTGATAATCTCTCCTTCTCTCCAGCCGAAAACTTGTGGCTACTGATGTGTCGGGCGATCTATAACGCATTACCCCTTTCTCAAAATGA
Source organism: Ambastaia sidthimunki (assembly GCA_036877625.1). Classification (NCBI taxonomy): domain Eukaryota; kingdom Metazoa; phylum Chordata; class Actinopteri; order Cypriniformes; family Botiidae; genus Ambastaia; species Ambastaia sidthimunki. The sequence goes on from JAZGTK010016215.1 coordinate 9,283, forward strand.
TCCCATGTGAGCTTTGTAAATATATATTGCACTAGAGTACCATGCAACATTCAATGAGCCAGTTCCCAAAACCTCCCTTCACTTATATCCTGATTGATCCTGAACTGCAGCTAAACTTACTGTAAGCCCTCCATCAGGATCAAGACCGCTCAAGTTGGGTACAAGCTCCAGCCACGGTTGCCACTTCCTTCTCTGATTGCTTAACAATGTTCTGTACAAAGAGTTTGGTTATTTATGGGAGTGGCTTTCAGATTCTACACCCAGATTCATTCACGATAAATTTGGATTAGGACAAATGCATTTTGTATACAGAAACTAACTGATTATAGTGAATATAATGCTGTTAGACATGGCACATGGTGGGGAGAATACTGGTGGTTTACAGCTGCAAAATAGTAAACCGTTGCTATGGCTGTCACCACGTCAACCACTGCAAATTCTGGAGTGACTCCTGTATTCTGTACACACACAAACCAAATGCTAATTTACATGATTCACTCCCAAATTAAATGGTTGTCTTTCCAAAAACGTCATCATAGGTCTTATTAAGATGATGCATAATGAAGACCCTGGTTGTCATTTGGTCAGGACAATATTGTAATAGAGATTCCCTTGAGCACATTAGCCAGCTTTGAGCTTTGACTTGCAAATTTATCCTCGGTGTTCCGCTTGATGATGGAAGTCTTGGGGTTTGTAGTAGTGCAAGTGGCCGCAAAGGATGGGAACCTTAGGAGATTAAGAAAATCAAGACACAATACCATGACAGTAATTCTTCATAAGAGTAAGAGAGAAAAGAAGTAGCCGTCTGATTTGTATAATCAATGTCTGAGTGGGAATATAAATGTTGTTCTTCAAACCCGGCACAGACGGTTTGGAATGAACTTGCCCACCGTCTAAACAAACCGATTTGATAGAGGATTCACAAGGACTAGAGTATTCGTTTTTCTCTCTCTTTCCAAAGGAATTCCAAAGGAATTGTGTTGTGATTAAGTGTGTGAACTATAAGAAACTATGTAAGTGTTTCTCTGAATGAAACCGAAAAACAGCACTGAAGGATTGGCTGGCGTGGGAGGTTAATGCTGAGATAGGAGGGAGTGGAACCGTGCGTGGTTTCACACACAGAGGCCAAACAAGGAGACAGCATGGAGGAAAGTACTAAGAAGTGACGCCAGGGACTCTGAGGCAAAGAGAAATGAGGGACTATGATGGCAGTATGGAGAAAAACGCAGAGCGCAACAAGACAGAAAAACTGACAAACTACACTTACAGAAAAGCCACATGAATTTCACATGTTTTTCACATGTGATTTCCCATGCAAAAAACATGAATACATGGGAAACACGGTTTTTGTAACACTTTCATGTAAATTCCATCTAAAAATCCAGTGAAACATGGTGACATAAAAACATGTCATCACATGTGGATAATGCCAGATGTTGCACATGTAATCCTTTGGGTTTTTGCATGGACATTTACATGAGATTCACACAAAAGTGTTCCAAAACCATGTGCTCCACTTGTGATCACGTGTTTTTTGCATGAGTCAAACTATGAGTACTTCCTTTTTTGACATCCTACTTTCTCTCCTGAATCTACCGTTGTAGTTGTTATCCTTTCTGTTTCTTAAGCATGCTGTTATGCTGACTGCTCTGTTTACCAGACTTGCGTGTTCTGTGTGTCTAGAATTCTCTTACTGTAATGTGTTTCAGAGTACATATCAATGTTTTGATTATATTGGCTCTTACATAAGAGGTGTGTTTTGATTTTGTCTGCTTTAGGAGACTTTATTTGACTTTGATGAAGGAGGAGTTTTGCATGTTTGGTCGTGTCTGGTGTGCATGTGTATACAAGAGTATGCCGCTGTCTAACTGTGTGTTTGTGTACAGAGACTTACTGCATTCAAATTCTGAGTTGTGTGAACACAGATTTCGTTTGAGCCTGTTTCGTGATACCTGAGATCATATGTCTGGGTGAGGAAAGTGGTGCTATTACTTTTCGATCCGATTTGACAATTCTTACCAGGCGAAAGATAAAATGGCAAAACAATCCCTCGCTTTCATTAAGAGACCTGAGCCATGCCTGGAGACCAGAAAATTCCATAGAATATCTTAGCAACAGTGTAGCGACGTGCTAAAAACGACTCAGAAGTGCTTAGCAACTCCATGGCAGTTTTCACTTGTCCCCAATCATTAATTCCCTCCTTATGTTTTTCGGTTTGTTTTTTGTTTGTCCTTTAGCCAAATCTATCACATACTCGTCCAACTCATTTCTTCATTCCTCACACATCTATTCACTGTTTGTCATACAAAAGCCCACACACCAGCATAACACATGTGCAAACACACACACACACACACACACACACACACACACACACACACAGAGCTAACAGGAACATTCTTAGAAAAGTAACATTCCTAAAGGTTCTCTCAAAGTTATCAAAGTCCTTGCAGTGACATTAGTAGAATGCTTTTTTTAACATTATATATTGTTAATGTAATGTTTTGAAATGTTTCAGAATTGAAAAGTAAATGTAATCACATTAAAAACCTTTTTGAATGACATTTTGAACAGTCCTAGAACATTTTAGACACGTTTTTGTTACTTACAAAAAAAGTAACTTGCAACCTAAAATAGTTTGTGCACACACACATTGGAAGGGGTTGATGTGGTTTGCAAAACTCGACCGGCCTCATACCATCTTACCCACCAACTGTCAACATGACAATTTAGTTTACTGCCAAAAAACAATTCCACGGTTTGAGATTTAGGAACACAGGGCAAAAGAAGCACCTTTTTGACTTGTGCGTGCTGATTAGCGAGCGTCCGTAAAGTTTTCCCAGAAAAGGCTGTGTGGGAAACGCTCGCTCAGGTGTCCTTCCGCAGCTGTACGCTGTTTGTTGACTCTTGCCACACTGCTAATGGAGTCTCACCTTACTGAGAAACAAGCCCCAGCACACTTGTAGTAAGCAGAGGACAGAGAGGTAGAGAGAAACACTGGAGACAGAGATGTTGAAGCACACTTCAACAGTACGTGAGCTGATGACCCACGGTTCACATGTGGGTGTGTTTGACCTCTGTTCGCTCCCTCCAGCCCTTCCTCTCCTTGTGTTTTACCCCCTTATTTAGGAAGGAGACCTTTGTGTGTATGATTTAGTCTGAGTCATTGGCTCTTAAAGGTCACTGTAAATCGGTCTTGCATCAGTAAAGCATAAGAAAATTCTTCCTCTTTTCTTACTTTTGATCTTTTTAAAAAATCTTTCCTCGTATTGTAATTCCACTTATTATCATTTTCTGTTAGTTAATCACATTTTAGTTTAATCACATTTTAAATGGTCAGTGGTTTTAATTTGTTTCAATTTAAGTGCAAATATTCTGGGGAGTCCCTCAATAAACAAGATTCTAAAAGTATAAAAAAACATGAAAAAAATTCAAGATTAAAAAAATATAAGAGACTTAATTGCTGTTGAAAATGCCAGGTGTAGATAGACTACAAATTAGAATAGGTGTAGTTAAAGCATGTACTATGTAATGCCAAGTATGGCCTTCTTCCCC
>JAZGTK010016216.1:0-12837 GCA_036877625.1 Ambastaia sidthimunki
GAAGTGGTCTGTGGTCACCACCTGCAGAACCACTCCTTTATTGGGGGTGTCTTGCTAATTGCCTATAATTTCCACCTGTTGTCTATTCCATTTGCACAACAGCGTTGTGAAATTGATGTGAAATTGATTGTCAATCAGTGTTGCTTCCTAAGTGGGCAGTTTGATTTCACAGAAGTGTGATTGACTTGGAGTTTTGAGCAGTGTATTTAAATCTTACACTGTTTGCACTTTTACAGTCTTACTGTCATACTGCTGCTATTGAACTACTCAGTGTTTACATTTATTTTTGCACTATTTGTATATTTGCATATTTTACAGAGTTCACTGTTCTCACACTGTCATACTGCTGCTATTGAACTACTCAATGTTTACATTTATTTTTGACTTACTTGTATTTTGCATATTTATACAGAAATATACAGTTTTCACACTTGATAAGAGAGAAGAGAAACAGTATTTTAATTCCTCTGTGTGTATGCACATATGGTGGCATTGACAAATAAAGAACCTTGATACCAGTTTTTCGAAGCACTTGATCACCACAGGCATGAGTACTACTGACCGGTAATCATGGAGGCTTGTAATGGATGGTCTTTTGGGCAGAGGGATTACAGTGGAGCATTTCAGGCAGTGTGGAACAGCAGACTGGGATAGGGACCTCTTAAAGATTATTGCAAAGATCCTGGACAACTGGCCTGCACACCCCTTCAGCACATGTCTGTAGATGCTGTCAAGGGAGATGGCGAGCACCATTCATTCAGGTTTGTGCTGAGGACCCAAGACGTTCCCGGGTGGAGGGTCACAATTTCCCACAGTCTCATTTCAGAATGGAGGTTGTATAAGTAACTGAGACATCATTCAACATTGTGTCAATGTAGTGACATTAGGGGTCTGTACACTAAGTGCCACAAGCTGAACCTCTCTATGGGCTCAGGAGCATAGCGCGACTGAGCAAGTCATCATGAAATCCATAACCTTAAACAGACTTAAGGGGGAGAAGTTAGCCATGCCGAAGGGACACAATTATAAAGCTTTCNTAGGGGTCTGTACACTAAGTGCCACAAGCTGAACCTCTCTATGGGCTCAGGAGCATAGCGCGACTGAGCAAGTCATCATGAAATCCATAACCTTCAACAGACTTAAGGGGGAGAAGTTAGCCATGCCGAAGGGACACAATTATAAAGCTTTCACAAGGTTTTCTACATATCAGAAAAAGGTGGCTGGCTTCCACCATCAGTGTCACCAGCCACCCAAAACCTCAGCCCAAGAACAGCCACCCTCCATTCACTCAAAATATAATCTGTGAAATCTCCATTCCTCTCTAGCAGCGCCCAAAGTAGTAGACAAGCTAGTAAAACCTAAGTATGGTTTCATGACCAGGGCTTTTAAAATGGCTCCTTTTCAAGCCACTTTCACTAGAAAAGTTAAAAAACTTGATAATCGATCTCTCAACTCCTTACAATTCCCTGTTTATTTATAGCATTAACAGTCTTATTCCTCTCCAAAAATACTGTCTGCATTATTATGATATAGGCATTTAATTGGCCATTAAAAACATAATTTTTTTTTCACATAATTCCCAAGGACCACCCTTTCATCATCATCTTGTTATCAATTCCTTTGTGACATCCAAATATTCACCAAATGCTGCCCCCTTAGTCAGCTTCTGCAATTGATATCAGGGCTGCTGGACAGCTGCAGGAAGAAGCCCCCCTCCCAAAAGGTGAAGTGAATAAAAGTGGTGCAAAGGCATTTGTATACTACATTGCTCAACCTGAAAGGGCTCTCGCAGCATCCAATGGGAGCTCGGAAAGCTCACAGTGCCGGACAAGTAAGCTCTGTCAGCAGTCAGGTAGTTTCTAAATAAACATACTAGCAATAAACAGATTCTGCATATTACAAAATTGCTTCATTCTTTACTCACTGCTATTGGAGCGGGGAGGGCTTGGCCAGTGCTGTAGTAGAGTAGGCTAGAGCTCTGCTTATGAACGGTAGAGCTCTGCTTATGAACGGTGGAGCCTGCAATAACAATTTAAAGAAATTATTATGTGAGAGTTTTTTGATGGGAAAGGTGTAATTGATGTGATGAACCTAGAAGGGATGATTCAGAATATACAGACTGAAGGCAGATGGTGGTGGACCAGCACAGGTGACAGGAATTCGATTGCAAGGAATTGTATTGTATCGTTGACTGAGTGCTTGTATTAGATGTCAGAAAAGGCCTTTTTGAGCATCTGTGGTTTCTGCACCTGTACAAGGTTAATGACTAGAAAATTGGTCACCCAATATGCACTGCAGCACCATGCTCACCTCAGGACTCAGTTCTGTAACCAATGATGAAGCAGTCTCATATGCATCAACCTAAGAGGCACAATTGCCATCGAGAATGCCATATACCCCAGGAGCCTCTGAAAATATTTCAGTGGGACTTTCGTCTTGCCTATGAAGAAATCAAGTCAATTTAACATTGATTGGATGTGTTCCTCTCTGAAGCTCACTGTTGTAATGACCTGAGCAAAATCTAGGCATCTGGCAACCTGAATCGCATAGAGAGGCCGAATCATTCTGATGAACCAGCACAACCAAGCCATGTGCTCTTGTGCTGCATTAAGACCACCCTCATCCAGTTCTTTTAGTGCCTTGGCTTGATGGACCTGCAGATTAACCATAGCATAGAGACCTGAGGCAGGCAGTCCTGCAATCTCAGATGTTTTTTCCAGAAGACAGTGCCCTGCATGCATAAATGCGCCACAATAACACACTCAGTGCCCCGTTGCTGCCCCGTCTTTGAGAGTGGTGAGGATAGATGAGCCCAAGAACAGTGTACAGGCAGTGAAAGGTGCCTTCTATAATATATGCCTTCCGGGAAGAAAGGGACTGGGGTTCAAGGTTCAAGTGGTTTTATTGTCTTTCCAACTATGTACACACAGTGCAATGAAATACTGTTCCCCCAGGACCAAGGTGCTACATAGAACATGACATAGAACATAACACAGCTACACAGAGTACATAAAGTGCATGTACAAAAACGAGTGCAAACATTTAGTGCAAAAACAACAACAAAACAATAGCTCTTTTCTTCTGCCCCCAGCTTGCGTTTCTAAGCAGTGCTTCGGCAGCGAGCTAAACAAAGCCCCCAGTAAAGGTCAAGTAAAGTTCTCAGAGTGGCCACTAGGTGTCATTATTTAACGACAAACTACAACATAAGGCCACAATACCTATGGTACACAACTCTGTATGGTACACAAGAACTCTCAAGTTGCCAGGCAAGGCAATTTATTTATGGAAAAAACACAAGCAGAAAGTGTCTCATATCTTCTGTGTGCATTCTGAGTGATTTACATTAAACTTGGAAAATATACAATCATAGTGCCACAAACAGCAGAACGTATGTCACGCAGAACAAAATTATACTTAGAATAAACTTTAAAATAGTTCTTGGTTATTTTCAGAATTAAATGCATGTGACTGTGCAACTGTGCGTCCTTTTCTGAAAAGCACTAGGTGGCGATGGTGCTTAGGTCCATCATCACTGTTTGCAGCTGTATTTGTTATTTTTTAAATAAATTGTGACTTTAGTTGCATATATTATATAGTTTTTATATTATATAATAAACACATGGATGGCTCTGGGGCAGGGTTGAGATACATGCCCAAAGTTCAAAAATGTCTAAATAGTAATACACTCGCTATTTAAATTAAAAATCATGCCCCAGCATATATGCTGTTATGAAAATTATACAGTATATCCTGATATACAATTACATCATGACAATAAAATGACTGCCGTTCGTGTTTTCTTATTGACATTATAGGTTTCTCATTGAAAGCACTTGCATACCCTGCACATCAGAAAACTATACTAAAGGGGTACCTTTTAGATAATGCCCAGGGATCCTGACCAAGCAACAATATGTGACTTCACAATTGGGAGTGAGGTATATATTGTAAGCATCACTGTTACTTATGTTAATATTTGTAATTGTCCTTTAATCAAAATTAGATGACCTGATCTGATACTGGAAAAATAAATAACATAACACAATTATTATTACTGTGCTATGCACAGCACCATTGATATCATAATAATTCACACCATAACAAGATACAAGATTCTTCATTGATCTGTTCATGATATGTTCCTTAAATATGTGTATAAAAGCGAAGCAGTGCATATTTCTTATTTATTTATGCTCTCTAGATATATGCCATATTGCAGTTTACATATAAACCAGTTTATTTTTGTTCATCTTTGACAAAAGCCACTCCTCCTTCTTATATATAAAACGCATTGAAATCAACCACCTGATAACCTCTTCAGCACTGGTTTAACTCAGTGGAGAAATGATACATATTTTAACTACAACATTATTGCTGTTTGAGACAGGTAAGAATTATGTGAGAATTGTTGAGTTAGAATTTTATGATGTAGTACAGTTAAAAAAGTGAATAAAAATTCATAGAGGTTAATTGTGGAAACATTTAAATAATGTAAAACTGTAATCTTAGGGTGTGCTATGTTTTTTTTTATGGATTTTAGGTTTTCTTACAGCAGTCAGTATAGAGGTCCAGGCAGGACATAATGTTACTATGTGGTGTGAACACACTCTTCATGTATCTGGAGACCTGTACTGGCTTAAGCAAGTAGCTGGTGCTGTACCAATTATTATTGTGTACATGTTATACACTGAAAGTTCTCAGAGTGTAAAGCCAAAATATTTCAACAATTTCACAAAGGATCACATGATTATACATCATTACAGAAAAAACACTTCCTTAAGAATTATTAATGTGACCGTTTCTGATTCTGGTTTCTACTTTTGTGGAGCTATGGATTATCACTGGATGTTTGGTAATGGAACCAAGCTTGAAGTCAAAGGTATGGTTTTAAACAATATCATGAGTTCATTGTTCATGGTAATGTTTATATCTTTATCCCCTTTTGTTTTTAACTTGCATGAGTCATACTGCAAGTAAATGCTGAAAAAGACCACAGTTTAGTAAATGTTACTATGTTAAATGGCTCATATAAGTAAGCTATTTTTAACTGTTCAGAAAATGTTGTCAGGAAAACAGAACAAATTGGCACAGAAACCTTTAAAAAGGGTACGTTTAATATTTTTCTTAATTTCGTTTTTTTAAGTAATTATGTAGATATTCATTGTTGTTTACTATTATAATATTTAAAAAATAATGTGTCCGTAATACATCATTTGAATAAGTAAAATTACATTTACTTTTCACAGATTATGACAAATTTCCTGTGTCTACTGAGAGCTGTTCTGAACGCGTCTTTTTTAACCTGACACTCCTGTTTGGTGGCATTATTATTTTTACCTTTACTATTCTACTCATTGTGGCTATTATCAGACAACACAATAGAACGAAGCATAGAAAAGGTAAATTTTTTTCACAGGGTTAAACAAATATAATTAATAATAGATTGCAATTTATCTTAATATTATAACGATTGATTGTTTCTTTCCTTGCTTTGTGCCAGTTGCTGAATGCCAAGAACAACAGCATGACAAGGTAAACTTCACATTAAAAGACAAAGTCTCACAAAATGTAATGTCTACAATAAATAAATAATAAATTAAGAAAAATAACATTTTAGTTCATGAATGAGAAAAGACAAAGCTCATTTGTGTTTGACATGCTTGAACACAACACAAGGTAAATCATTTGGTATGCCGACAACATGGGCTTAAAATAGTTCTTAGTAAAAAACATGAAGTAAAAAACGAATCGTTCTGCACTGAAAGCACAACAGAATTTTCTGTTCTATGATATGCTATTACTATCTATTGATAATATGTGTATTGATAATACTGTCTATAGATAAACAGTTAATGGTCTGTTAATTATAATGAGCAAAATATATATTTAGCATTAACTTCTGATTGTGAAGCTGATTGTGAGATATCAAACTAGATTTTCAATATTGTAGAATTTACTATTTGGTCAGTTATAAAACACGTCCATGGGGCCCAGAGGATAATATTCCAGAATAGAACTAACCATTATTTATTTATAATTTATTTTATTTTTATTTTTTTGCAGGAGCAGGAACCTGAGCCACTACAATATTCTGCTGTGTATTTCTCAAAATTAAAACCCAGGACAGCAGAAGGACATACTAATACAAATGTTTTGTATACTGATGCTACATGAACCATAATTCACTTATTCATACTTTTGTTCATAAATTAGTTTTTATGAATATCGCTTCACATTCTCAGTAATTACTGTTACTCATTCATTAATTTTGATACTGTTAATACCATAATGACAAAATGTATATGGCTGAAAAGAGTTTAATTATATTCTGCTGTAAGCCTGTAGTTTCTGCTGTAAGCCTGTAGTGTAGTTGTGTTTATGTGTTCTTGTTACACAAATTATTATATTAAACATGTAATTGCTAAAATAAATGTAATATGAGAAGCATTTCTGATTTTTTTTTACAATAATAATAATACAGCAATAATAATAATAATACAGAGACCCGATGAACTATGGGTCTTTGAAACAAACAGCAAACAAGCAAACAACATAAATGTCTATAGAGATTAAACCTGGGTATTGGGTTTATTAGTTTGAACGGTTTAATAATTAAGAGATAGAACTTCTGTTGCAAATGTTATTTGCTGTCAACTGATGTTTTTTTTTGAGGAGCTTCTGATAGTCTAGTTATAGAACAAAGCAATGAAATTATGTTGTACCTCTTAGGGTTCTGTACATGATAAACCTTAGAAATTTAGTAAATGTAAATATTAACTATTTAAATGATTTTAACTAGTTCTGGGCATTGCTCTGCTGGGAAACCATTGGGTCCATTGGGTCCATTCATGTGGATGTTAATTTGACACATACAGTATCATCTATTTAAACATTGTTGCAGACTTCTTCATGGGAATGGTGTTCTCTAGTGGTAGGCCTCTGTCAGCAGGATGCCTGCTACATAGCAAAAATGTTTAGGAAATGTTTGAAGAACATGACAGATTTCAAGGTGTTGTCTTGGCCTTTAAATTCCACAGATTGCAATGCCCCACCCCGCAACTTGCAGTACTTAGAGGATCTGCTGCTAATATCCAGAAACCACAGAACACATTCAGGGGTCTTGTGGAGTTTATGCATCAATGAATGATAAACAATAAACAAAGATAAGTTTACAAATAGGACAAGTATTGAAGCTATAAAGCAGAAGTGAACAGCAAAAAAGTACATACTGATAGATCATCAGTTACATTTTAACAAATACTATGTATAACAAATACTACAACTGCTATTACACAAAACAGTTGTAAAAAGGTTTGTTAAACAGAAATGTTTGTTAAGCATAAGTGCATCATTGGAAAAGTCAAAGACAGTTTTCCATACACCAGACTGCCCCAGCCCACCCCCGGCTTATCACTCACACCCCTCACTACACAGCAGCTCAACCACATGAACACCATTTACACCAGATAAATGGTTTCACATCACTTTCCATAACCACAAGCAAAATACCCTTTCTTTTTACAATGTAATGATACAATTGAAAATTAAATAAAACAAAAAAAATGTATTGTATATCAAAATTAAAATCATTGTTACACATCAGATATCGCAGATATAATTATTAGATTATTTAAATAAAAGCATGAAATTTGAATTAAAAATTAAAGTGCCATGTTCTGTTTCTGCTTTCATTTTTATGTATTCTGTTCCTAGTTCCTCTGAATTGGTTATCACATTCATAACTCCCTAGTTTGTTCTTAGTTTGTTTGCATGTGTTTACACATTGAGTTCTCCTTGGTTTCTCCTTTGCTTGTGGTGTTTTGAGTTTATCTGTTCTGTGTTCCTAATTTTTGTTATTAAAAGTATATTTCTGATGTCTGAGCCAGTGTCCACCATGGCCGACAAGTATGAGCAGCCTCCTATCAGTGAGCCAGAGCCAGCCACAGTGTCTGTCCTGGAGCCAGAGCCAGCCACAATGTCTGTCCTGAGGCTGGAGCCCTTTTGGCAGTATTTTCCTGCTGGTTTGTCTTTCCTGAAGACAGTCAAGGAGCGGAGCCAGCCATGTTCTCATGTACACACACTGCAAATCACACACACACCATGAACACATACCCAAAGCAGTGGGCGGCTATCCCTGCAGTGCATCTAAAGGAAAGTCCTGTGACCTTTGGGTTACAAGTCCAAACCTCAAACCATTAGGCCATATTTCCTGCAGGCAAGGGAAATTGAATTTGCGACCTTTGTGGTACAAGTCTGACCCTCAAACCATTAGGCTGCAGCCTGCCCCCCCATTACTTCTAGGTTCTCGTTGGCTCTGCCCCCCCCTGCTAGTCCCACTCAGCTCCTTGGCTCCTTTATCACCGCTGGTCCCACCCAGTTCCTTGGCTCCTTTATCCCCGCTGTTCCTGAACAGCCCCTTGGATTCCTAATCCCCACTGCTGGTCCTGCCCAACTCCCTGTCTCCTTTGTCTCCATTGGCTTTCTCGTCTTCAGGCTCCTGTCTCCACCTTAGTCACTCAAGCCTGTAGGTTCCCTTAGGATCTCTGGGTCACTGATGTCACCCTGGTCCATTGGCTCTCCTGGATTGGGTCTCCACCTCCACCAGATCTTTATCCATCCCCTAGACTCTTCCCGAAAGTCCCACCAAAACCCCATCTTGGTTCCCCCCACCAACTGAGCTGCACTGGTCTTCACTGTTCTACTCTGCCTTCGCCAGCGACCTCACCACACCCTCCAAGATCTTCTCCCCCTGCCTCCTCATGGACTTCTTTTCTGTGTTTTGCACCCCTTCCTACTCTTCAGTGCTCTATTTATGGTGCCAGGAGTCACCTTGGGGGGTAATGTCATGTTATTGTTCGGTTGGGTATCAAGTTCATTAGTCCCTTGTTTGTTCCTATGGTTACCCATTGAGTTTTTTAAAAATCTGTGTCTTGTTTTGTTTTATATATATATATATATATATATATATAGTGTTGTCTATTGAGGTGATTGCAGGTATGACTCCCTTTCCAATGCATGCTTGGATATCAACCCCCCTTGTTCCCATGGTCAGGAGAACCATCAGCTGTGCCTGCAGTCGATGAGTGGATCCGACATAGCAAGAGGGTGTGGGTGTGCTCATGTTCATCTGCAGAGAGCTATCAGGACTCAACAGATCTAAGCTAACAGAAGACGATGCCCACATCCTCCCTACCAAAAAGGACAAAGGGTCTGGCTCTCCACGAGGGATCTCAAGCTACGGCTGCACAGCAGGAAGCTCAGCCCAAGGTACGTTGGTCCTTTCAAAATCCTTAGACAAATTAATGAAGTAATGTACCAACTTGAGCTTCCTGCTAATTAGCGAATCTCTCCATCCTTCCATGTGTCACTACTAAAACCTGTACTATCTTGGGTAGCCGCTCATGATATATTGGATCCCTCACTCATCGAGGACTTTCATCAAGCTAGACCCGATCGTCCTGCACCATGAGCATGGGGACGTCCGCGGAGGGCGCTTGTAGGAGCGTGGGTTCTGTAACGTCACGCCATGCCACACCAGCTGACTGTTGACTCCCTCTGCTGCTTCTATTGTCCCTTCCTGTCCAAGGACTATTTAAACTGTGATTATGCTTAATCATGTTGTGAAGTATTGCCAGTTTTACTGCCATACCGAGCATTTTTGATTACTGTTTGATTGCCACGTGTATGACCTTGCCTGCTTTTCTTGTTTACCGTTTGTCTGGATTACCCTTGTTTCGTTTGCCTGGTTGGACTGCTTACTGTGTTTTTTGACCCACTTGCCTGTTTTACCACTTCTGATTTTGGATTACGTTTTGGATTGTTGTTTCAGCCTCCGCCTCATTACAGTATTACAGGTTTGCTGAGGAGGTAACTGTTAGCTACAAGCTATTAAGATGTAGCTGTTGATGTTGCAGATGACTGTTGTCCATGTGCTAGCTTTTTAATGGCACATACTGCAGTAATTCTGGCTTCTGGCCTAATCAGAACATAGTCTGTCAGACTGCAATTAAATGTAAACCTTTTTTATCATAGCTATGTTTGCATAATTAGTATTTTTCTCATCTGTGTATTTTTGTATTATTTATTCAGTAACATATAGTGTTTTCTATAGTGTTAATGTTTCAAGTGTAATTGTCTTAATGTTGGCTTCAGGCTGTGTCAGAGGAACTATGCGGTAGTCTCTTTCTGTGAGACATGCAAGACTGAAAGAGGCACAGGCACGCATGTGTTGCACACACAGAAGAGGCAGATTTTCCGGTGGCACATATTTTTGTTATATTACTGTCACACTCTGTAAAATAGACACAACAAGAAACTATGTTTTCATACATTGTGTTGAAATGACCTGCAGTGTGACTTTATTTATAAACAAAGTTCCCTGTGGCTCATTGTCGCCCCCTAGTGTAACCTGCCAGTATACAGGTCTAAGTGATGTTAAAGTAAGCATCATTATACATCAGCTTATTAAAGCAAGCACCTGTATGTTAAATTAATTACAATGAAAAAATTATACATATACATAAGACTACTTACATAAGTAGTCACATAAGACTAAGACTATGTAAGACAAAGTTTTTTCCACTACACGTTGTATACTTTACTGCAAGAGTGTTGAAATAAGTAATTCTGTGGTAAGACAGTTTTTTGTGGAAAGACAACATTTTAATACATTAAACCCACATCTGTCAGATACCCACCAACATTGGTGTAACATGCGTACATATGATAATATATGTACAATTTAAACTTTAAACAGACAAAGTCAAGCATTGAAACTGACCCCTAGCAGGGGATGGTTGCAACAGTCCACAGGGACAATTGCAACATTCATTAAAATGCATAAAAAAAAACATTATATAACATCATATTGCAATTTCCTCATATTATTTGTGAACATACAAAATGTTAAGTGGTTAAATTGTTAAATTGGCTGTATAATGACAAAGACTAGTAAAATAATATGTAACAATAACGTTTTAGTTATTTATTAGGCCTACAAAAATTGGAACAACAAAATATTTTTATGAAAATCGAGACTTTACTAAACTACTTCTAAGAACTCCTGAACTGAACTGTGTATGTGTGTGCGTGTATCTGTTTGTGTAAGGTAGCGTATGCATGTGACAGAGAGGTTAAGAGAGAAAGAAATTAGTCCACATCAGACTCGCAGTTGTGGCAAGTATAATTTGCTCCCCCATCCAATGGATTACCAGCACTGAACCAAACCTCTCTTGGTCTCAAGTAACTCTCCAAACAAACAATGCAGAAGCCCTCTTCTTTGACAAGCTTTAATGCATCAATGTTGTGATAAGGGACTGTTGCAACTGTCCCCACACTGTCAACCAGGATGAAACCTGCCATTCTAGCTAGATACAATAGCTTTAACACATGATGGCTATGCCTATTGGGAGCTAAGAAAACACTGATTTAAATTATATGAATGAATAATGCTTCACAAAACAGTTTAGACAGTATGAGAAATATTGTGAACATTAAAAAAAATAATTTTTTACCTCAAAGTTAGTTTTTACCTGAAGGAATGGTCACATATGCCTGATTTCTTTTAGATAAGAGGAGGGGTTAACTAAACATGTGCAGTATTAGTGTCATCACTCTAGCTCATTCCTGTTTGGAAGAATAAGTCATGTTGCAACTGCCCCATGCAACCGTCCCCACTCTCCCCTATATTACTCTAATAATTTGAGGATTCTAGTGTATTTGTGATGTAATTGTTTTAATAAATGGAGAATTAAAACAGTAAAATAAAAACTAGTAGAATTCTCATTATTTTTCTAATAGAATGATTATCATAATTGGCCTTCCCACCAATTCAACAAATTATATATCTCAAACATACAATTAAAAAAAAATCACAGAATTCTGTGATTTATTTTCACATTCTTTACATCTTACATACTGTAATTGGTCTGACACAACATTTAGCACATTAGTGGGTTGTACACTGGAAACAGCACCAGAGTGTGGTCAATAGCCATGAATAGCACCTGTAACCATATAAGTATCTAAAATAAACATCAAGATGACATCCATAACAATGGAATGGTTATAACAACTGACAATTACAGTTAATAATTACAGTTCATAAACAGGAAAGCTATTAACTGCCTTTTAAATCACATAGTAACACTTTTATTAGGTATAGAAAACTTTCAGAAGTTTTACAAGAAAACTTATCAGAAAGAAAAGCTTCTAAAAAGATAAAATGGTGCAATGTTTATGCGTTTTTTACAAAGCTTTTATTTGGGAGAGTCAGTGGGTCACTATAGCCTTTCTTTAATGTCTTTTTAACGCCCCCTGCTGTTTAAAGTAGCAGAAGCAACTGTGAGCAGTTGTATGAGGCAGCCTGTAAGGCTGATTCTTTTGTAGGTGGTAGAATGGCAATGCAAAAAAAAAAATTCTCACAAAATTACTTTTTTTTTTTAGTAGCTTGCAGCCATCGATTTCCACTCTTGCCGATATTACAGAAATCAGGTTTACTGGTTAATCTATCTACTGATCTAATCTAACTAATGATAAACTAGTTAATCTAAACTTTAGATTCTGTTGAAAACTTTTTCCAGTGAAGACCAGGAGACTTGGATTCTCTTTAGCAGTAGTCTTTATTGTAGAAGATGACGAACACGAGTCTACACGTCAGAGTGTACTGCTTGGGCGCTGCAGTCATCAAGTCTAACTTAAGGTTAACATACATTACATTTATATCCATTTTGAGAGGCGGTCCCTTCAAATGGATAACAAAGCACTCAGGTAACAACAAAGCATAGAAGGAAGTAATCACCCCATACCCCGAAGTCCCACCAACTGTTGATCCAACCA
>JAZGTK010016217.1:0-12836 GCA_036877625.1 Ambastaia sidthimunki
AAGTGTGGCTTTATTGAAATTCAGTTACAGTGGACTGTGCAACATGATGCCTATGATGTTGCTGTTTACTGTCTAATGTGATGCCATTTTTGTTTTATTTAATGAATGTTTCTCTATTTTCAGCCCTCAGTACTCAGTACTGACATATTTCAACAGAAGCAAATAACATGTGGGCTTAAGTATTTTTTACTGGAGTTGTCAGGATCTGGGTAGCAGATATGCAGGTGCTTCCAAGTCAACTGTGGAAATGTTTTCTTTCTTCCTCTTTGGGTTCAGACAGAGTGTTTTTGAATGACTGTTGAGATGGTTGATCAGAAACATGAGGTCACGCCAGTCATGAGAGAAAGATTACAATGTTACATTTCAATCTAAAACTAAAATGATCTGTTGAAATCTAAAACTAATGATGATGCTGTAGTGCATGTGAAGATTGGCCTTTTAGATCCAGTTTCATCTCACTTCATGTGCACTTTTGGCCTCTATTTTAGCCCAAAGCAAATCTCCTTACATGCCATTTTTTGTACTGAAACAAAAATAGTCCACTGTATAATATGGTAAATAAATTCACTGAACAATTGGCCATCAGGGCATCAGAAAAGCCCTTCAGCCCTTGAGAAGGGCGTGTCTATCAGCACCTGTCATGTATACTTGTTTTTCCTCAGTCAAAAACTGTCTCAGGTTTTAAAACAACACAGTAAATCTGCCAACAGCGACTCATGCCATAAAACAGCTGATAGAACAGTGTAATGTGGAGCTTGCTTTGTTATTAATATTTACATACATCATGCTAATTATTAAACTGCTAATTATTTTCAAACCATTAAAGTCCCTTTGGCTATGAACTATAAATTATGATACACGCTGTAAGTTAATAGTGCACATTCCAATCAAATTATCCCATCAAATCAGTGTTTGGTCTCTATGGGAATTGAACCCACAACCTTTGTGCTGCTAAAGCAATGATGTACCTATTGAGTTAGAAATACTTTTTTGCTGCTTGTATTTTTGTTATTGTAAAACACTCTTTGTATAGATTAAGACTAAAATCATCACAATTTGTCTCACTTTCCCTTCAATTCCTGTTGAGTCTCTTTGTTTTGAAATCTTCAGTTTCCCTCAAGGCAAGACAGATCAGTGGGGTGGAAAGTTTACATTCTTCACCAAAATGTTTTTGAAGAAACTTTGCTTAGTTTTCACATTTGCCAAGGTAGCTCTACTCAGACAGAGGAATTAGATGTGCAATAATATATACACGGCTGAAAAATCTGATTGAAACAAGAGACTAAAACCTACAGTACATAATTGAAAACTCTAAAGAACTTGAATAAAAAACAACAAACTATAAAAGATTAAAGCAACTTTGCAATAACACAAGTTATTTTTTTTTATTTGGCTATACATTAAAGGATGATCCACCATTAATTTAAGGGATTTTAAATGCTCTGGTTAGTCTGGGAACATTCCTGTAATTCAGTCCCAAGCCTGTCAGCACATCAGGCTTGTATAAACCTCAAAGGATGCACTAAAACTCACTGTGCTATGGTATTTACCCAAGACCTGAAGATTTCACAGCTGTATATTTACTGTGACAGCCTTGAGGGACAGCCAGATATCATATAAGCAGGGCCTTATCATATTTCATTGATATTCCACAGTCTTCTTACATGCAGCTGTCTCACTGTATGTGGACATTTTTGGGGGGATTGGCAGAAAGCCATAATTGACTTTATGCCACAATGCTGGCAGAGATTATAAGAACTGATAGTTATTGCTCATTTCCACATGTCAGGAGTCTGGGTCGAATTTAACTGTGCAGCTTTACTAACTGATATAACATGAAAGTTAACTCTAATGAAACTATTTAACCCATATCAATCTAAAGAACTAAAAATTATAGAGTTCCAATCACACTGCCTCACACTGCCTTAGTTTGTTAGGAAATAAAGTTGTTTATAAAGTTGTGAGGTCTTTAAAAGATGTTCAGTATTTTGAACTAGAATTTCACATGCAGAACTATATATGCGGTTGGTTGCTTTATGCACGTTAAATGTTTTCTTATAGTCTACCTAGGTGGTTTTGCTAGGTGGCTCAGACTGCTTCCTGTACATCAGTGTCATTCTCTTGCTAATTTGTTGTTTTACAGGTGACCTTATTGATGTTTAAAATAAAATGTATTGTTGGTTTGTAGGCATTGTCACAGAGGATCCCCTGAAACTGTGTGAATAGGTTGGATTTAACGACTAGAGATTTTGAGGTAATAAAGCATCTGACTTTGCAGCCCCTCAAAGACCCTCAAGCACCCTCATATTCTTAGTGGATTTTTAGTATTGATCTCTGCTCTGTATCAGATAAATCAATATATCTTTTACTCATGATAGTGTGTACAGGACCCACATGCAATCTAGCAGAGTGCTGTTTTTTAGGCAGGGAGGCTTTCGGTCTTCGGTTATGAGGATGGGGTGTGTTTTAGGGGGCAGTGCTGAGCGTGTTTGTGTGAATGGTAATTACTTAGGCTAGACTGGCTTGACACCACACTGTTGACTTCACACAATGGCTAGAGGCTCCGCCCCCAAGCTGCACCTGCTGTCCAATCAAAAGCGGGGGTTGTCAGGAGGTTGGGGTCTGTGATTTTTTTTTTGCTCTTGTTGTGGGAGAGAGCTGAAATGGAAAATGACTTCCAAGCTTTATCTGTCCTTTTATTTTGAAAGTCTCAGTCAGGAGGTTTGTAAGTGCACATTAACTTGGGGTATCTGTCTGCAAGTAACTGCAAGTAACTGCAAGTAACTATTTTGCATGTAAATGGTTTCTGTTTTACAGACAGAAGGTAAGTCTTTGTTTCCTTTATATTCTCAATTTCAAATTCAACGTAGCTCATCTGTGAAAAAGTCATGGGTGCTTATCATCTTCTGTCTGAATATTATTTCGTTATTTTGTATTGTATTATATCAGATTTTAGATTGTTTGTTTGTAAATATATAAAGATTAAACATTAAAATACAGGTTTAAGCATACTTTTGTCTCTTTTACCAAATATCAGCAAGCGTCAGGCATTGTAAAATAAGAAATATGTATTAATAAAAAGTCAGGCTCTCACAGATTTGTTTTAAAAGAAAGAAGTTACTATGTTAAACCACTGTAAAATGTTGGTTATTCAGGTGGCTTTACAGATCACTGAAGCAATGAAAGGCCTCTTGTTTGCTTTTCAAACCAGTCAGACAGCAACTGGCCTCTGGAGCTCATTTACATTGAATTCGTTTCACCGAAATACAATTACCTTCAGAGAATGCATTTAAATTTCCGACTGGTCAAAATGTCAAAGGCTACCAAATTTAAAATAATCTGCACCTGTGTAACAATGAGTAGTTTATGTATGTGTGGGATGTATATATTCTACACGGAGTTGGATGCAAATAAGCATTTTACGCTCTTCACTCTTAATGAACTGCTTTTAAGTCTCTACATGTTCACGAGCTGGTATATGACCTGAGAGCACTTGTGTTAGGAGCTGAAAGACTTCAGACTACAGGCCCCTGTGTGTGTTCTAACCTCTGGGTCAGTGCAGCTCATTGCTGTTGTAGTGTCAGTCATTATATATGTGTGATCTCCAGAGACCCTCAGACACAGCGGGTCACTGACACAAGATTAATGACATTCATCTGTTTGCTTAAAACCGCATGCTGTATTTGAGATGAAGTATTTATATCCTGTAGACAACTGTTAGATATGATGTTAAATACTCCAGAGCCTGACAGTCTTTTTGAAGTCTTTAGAGCAATAGTGGGAGCACAAGAAATTTGCATTTGTCTAGGGAAAATGAAAAGAGACCTTGTTTATTTTTCAGATTTGTGGGTCTCTTTAAAGACTGTTTAACTAATTCAGATGTGCTTGTTCAGATAGAAAATTAGTTAGTTATACAAGCTTGTAGCTGTGATCCATCTCAGTTCACACACAGTAAGATGGGAAATAAATGTCAATACTACAGAGTAAATAAACACTGATTGAAACAAGCACTAGAGCATGTTAAGGTGCTTTAAGACTGTTTGTTCAGCCTTAATGATTAACCTTTGATGTCATCGTGCATTACTGCTTCTTAAAATGCCAGAGGCAGGTGAGAGAGTGTTTTTAGCAGAAAACATTTCAACTACAGACGTCAGCAAACTTGTGGATTCAGTCTGTTGTCATCAGTTGTACATGATGGGTGTCATCTGCCTGGCTCACTGTATGAAATTATATGCTTAAAAATAAAGAAGGGCCTTTTACAGTTATACATATTAGTGCATCAAATTTATTGAGTAATATATGATTTGATGCAGTTTGGGTCATTAGAATTCATTCAGTAGGTTGTGATGATATTCTGAACTTTGTTAAAGAAGTCTTTGTTATAATAAAATGGACAGATGTGTTATTCTATCTTAACAATTCTGATCAGTATTGAGGAGTTTTGTTTCTGAGAATATGAATAATGTTTTACAAGCTGTAAGCATTGTACAATACATTATAATTAAGTTTCAGATAAGCAACCGTTATATTCTACATACCTAATCAAAATAAATCCAAAATTTCTAAAACCATAATTTCTTAATGTGTCCTTATATCTCATGTAGTAAAGAAACTGTTTGTCAGGTCTGACAGTTATTGAAACAGGAGGCTCTGTGTCTTTAAACAAGTACAGGAAATCTTTAACTTATCTTTTACTGTTTATTTTTAGGTGTCACTATCAGTCTTGTAAACATGGCAACAGGTCTGGCCTTACTCTCTGTTCTCATCCAGCTTCTAGTTCATATGGTGACAAGTGACATTGACTTCTACAATGTTATACCTGCTGTGGAAGGTAAGAGTGTTTCATTTTAATGAACATTAGCCAGTAACCTAATGCATTAGGTATTGTACAGTTTTTTGCAATAATGTTTAAATAAAAGCTGTTACAGTAACTTCCAGTGAATTTACAGCTAGTGTTCATGTGTGCACAGCGACCCCGTACCCCCAGAGTTTCAAATGCTTCACATGTGAACAAGCCACAGACAACTACAGCTGTAACCGCTGGGCAGAGGATGTGTGGTGCCCTCAGAGTGAGTGTTTCTTTACCGCAAACACAGAATGTATCATTACAAACCTTTTTAAAGTCATTTAAAACCAGTGGTTTTTCAAAACCGCTTTTCTTGTTACAGTAGATCTTTGGATTTAATTCGAACCTTCCATTAAGCAAATCACATATTAATTTAAAAAAGTTTCAGTACCTTAGTCAATATCCTAATATCTCTTCATCTGTAGATACCCAGTACTGTATGACAATACATCACTTCAGCCATCATGGGAAGACAAAGTTTGTTACCAAAAAATGTGCAGCGCATGAAGAATGTCGATTAGCAGGCTGTAGACATCACAAAAATACACAACACATGGTAAGAATCCACATACACACTCACATACAGCAGTACTGCACTATTAAGCTGTGTGTACACTGGAAGACACACACACACACACATATGAAGTTCCATTTTCTGCCCTCTTTTAGGTTTTGTAATATTTCAACTTTTTTTTTAATACTGTTTGATACTGTTTTAATTTGAAACAGTCTCACATACTCACTAAACTCTAACACAAAATAAAATACATCTAACACAGCAATTTTTTACTTATACACAGCACCATATACACATATATTGATCACCATCAGCATTTATATCAGCTCCCTTCTGGTTGTGTCTTGCAGGAGTGTGTGTCTTGCTGTGAGGGGATGGTTTGTAATGTAGAGCTGCCAACCAATCACACTAATGCAGTGTTTGCTCAGAGAAGAACCCACAGCTCAGCTTCTACTTTTAGGACCTGGGATTCTGTTTTCCTGCTTATCACAGCTTTGACTGGACTGTTACCTTTGTGATTCTCAATTATAACAACCTTTTCGTTGATAAATGGCACTAAAAATGACTCATCACCATGGAGACCACCTTCACCGTGGAATACTGCTACAGTTTGATGAATGTTTTCATTACATTATACTGAACACTTGTTTGGACAGCATCTGTTGGGCCAAAGTCTTCAGTGTGACCGACTCTTAAGGAAATGAAAAAGTGATGTTGAGCAAAGAAACAGCCAGTCAGCCAGTGGTGGAAGATCTGTGTACTGTTCCGTCCAATCAGATCAAAGTCAGGATTGATAATGGAATTGAAGTGCTGCTTGTGACAACTGGTTACTAATGATGCACTAAATAGGACAGATAAACAGACGTAGCATTTAGTAGCAAAGACTGTGGATGTTAATTGTGATGCTTCACTGGATTTGCATTGAGCAAACTGAGACTCAAACTGAGCAGTGGACGTCTCTGTGTGGTAGGATGGCCTTGCCCGATGGCTCTGATCCCAGATTCTGTCATACAGCCCAAGCACAGCAATGAGAGGACGCAGAATGTATTGTTCCTTCTAAACAATGCTGAAGTCTCTAAAAGAGATCTTGATTGCTTCATGAATATATCAGTGCTTTAAGAGCATGGAATGAATAAAAGCACTAATGAATGAATGAGGTATTTATAATTTGAGTCATTCTGGTTTGGTTGTTGCAGCCACTTATATTTTTTTGGATATTTTTTTTCTCCAAAGAAGAATTTTTCATGTCTGTTTGTTACACTACTGACATTTTATATATAAAAATAAACTTCCAATACACACACACTTTTGAAATAAAGTTCCTACATACTGTGGCACATTTTAATTGCAGTGTATTGTTACGTTAGTAAAAATCAAATTTTCATAGAATCAGGACATTTTAAAATTATGCTTTTTTAAAATCATGCATTTTAAAAATATGTAATAAAAGCTTCCAATATGCACACATTTCATTTCAAGTTTCTACAAAGTACACAGTGGCACATTTAAATTAGCAGCAGATTGTTATGTTACTAAAAATCATATTTTTGTAGAATGCATTTTTAAATAATATGTAATAATAGACATAATTCATACTTTGACAGTGAGCTTGTCCTCTTCCCATGATGTTGAAGTGAGTGATATGACAAATAGTCTTGTTTACTTTCATTGGGTTGTAGCCCTGAAACTTGTCAGAGATTGTAAATTGCTCCTCATCTTTTTAATCTATAACATACTGCTGTGCTTTTTGTATGTGACCAGCGGGGCCACTGCACATTAAACATGAAGCTTTTATAAATGTCTTCTTTGCTGATCTGAGAGCAGTTTCGGCATGATACAGTCCCAGTTTGAATTTGGAGGAGGAAGTTGGACCTTAATCAGTACAAAAGAGCAACTCCAGCCCCCCAGAGCTCGGAACACAATGCAAAGATTCCCAAGAGGATCTCATGGCCATGGGACACAAAGCCGTGGACCATTTATATCATTGCTGTCGCGAATAATGAGGATATTTTTTTTCAGACTGAACATAACATATTGCATTTACTCCATCATTTTTGCAGGTGCATGAGTGCATGTTTTTTCTTTGTGCATAACTGCTTTACCTACATTATAATGATGTGTGTGTGTTTCTGTAAAGCATTAAATAATTTAATAACAGGTTTTTGTGAGGGTTAGGCAAGAGTTAAGGAGTACAGTTCAGAATAAAATAAATCGTTTTTACTATATATCCACTGATACAGTACGCAGTAGCAATTTTGCTTAGTTAATTAAGTAAATAAGCCAGCTCTTTTGAACACAAGACTATTAGTATTAAAAGCAAGAATCATAAACCTGGACCAACACTAGGAATGAAATATTTGTGGATATAATTATCATATATTGTGCATTTAATTCTGAAATCTGATAAACATTTATTTTATTGTTTATTTATTTTAATAAATAATTTGGATCTTAAGGAATATTCCTAGGAGGAATAGAATCATTCCAATGTATTGTTTGGGAACAAAATGCTGTATGATAAATTTCATTGTGTTAGTATTAAAGCCATTGTTTTAGGATGTGTATAGGTGGTCCTCAGTGATATAGTGTGTATATAAGTGTTTACAGCATAACCATGTGTGTGTGTGTGTGTGTGTGTGTGTGTGTTCCTGTTCCACGCACTGTCTCGTCGTGTGTGCTGTTTGCGCTGGCTGCTGGCTTTCTTTGTTCTGGTTTTATTATGCGTGGAGTTGGAGTCTGTCACTTTCAGCCTTTGGAGAGTCATTTATCTCCTGTTGAGAAAAACAGCATCAGTGCTGCTGGCCTCATCTGCACAGCCTGCGTCTTTAGTATTCAGAATCCACTCTGCCCAGACCAAGAGGCACAAAGCTCATTTTACTGACCATTACAAATGCATTAAACTCTGTCAGCCATCTGAAACACAACATGATAGAGTAAAATATTATACAGTAACAATGTACAGTGGGGTTCAAAAGTTTGAGACCACATTAAAAATCTTTAAAAAAATCAGCAAAAAAGAAAATGGTTTTAAAACACTAACAAACGAATATTTAAGATTCAGCAATATTTCTAGGTGACTAATCAAATTTTACTGTGATTCTCACTCAAAAATCTTTTTTAATACATTTTTAAAACATTTTTTAATAATTTTATATTCCTAATAAGAAGGAATTCCATGTGTGGAATAACATGGATATAATTAAATATAATTAAATGGATTTACGCACCAAAACAAAAGAACATACAGGATGGAGGAGCATGTTGTAAACTACTTCACAAAATATAATTTTTAGCAACTATTTTAACTGGTGGTCTTAGATGTCTGGACCCACTATATAACACATATGAGCAAAGGATAGACTGATGGTAATGGTCTTTTATATTTAATCTACAAAAAAAATTTAATGCCACAGACACATTGGAAATACATTATACATTTGCATATTATTTCAAAAGAATTGACATGATTTAATTATTGGATTAATTGGACTATCTAGTGATGCATTTGGTCATAGGAGCTAACAACATAAAAACAGTACAAAAGTGTCATTCATTTACAGAATGCCAATTGCTTCTTTTAAACAATGAACAACTTTAATTTTAATGGTGGCACCCCGTAAATGTGCATTTCATCAAGTCTGATGATCAGTGATGTCCTGTGATATTGATGATATTCCTGTTTAGGAAGAAACCTCTGATTGGCTGCACATGATTTGATCCGTAGTAAATAAAATAAAAGGAATCAATAACACTTATCTAAAGAACATGGTGGCATCATAAATGTGGTAGACAAATATTTAGTATTTTATGAATGATCTGGGCATACAGTAAATCCATGAAGTACAATCCTACTTAATTGAACTATTTCTTAGCAGCTATACTTTAGCTAAGAAAAAAGAAACAATTACTCTGTGAATACAAGCCTTTTACTTCTGCAAAGACTCTTGACACTGTAGTATTTAATCCAGGAACTTACTTTGATCACAAATACCCTTTCGGACAAGTCCTGTTTTCAGTGGTAATCCCAACACGGCACCGGCCACATTTGATCATTAGATCCGGCCTGTCCCATAATCCGAATGCATCACCCTGACTGCATTGTCTAATTGTGTATATGCTCTCCGCCAGCCAGCAGGGCTTAACATTCCAATACAGGGGCAGAGTTCAGCATGCTAATTGGCAGTCGGCAGTGTTTTCAAAGAGATTTTGTTCTCCGTGACCCCTCAGAAACCTGGCTAAGCAGAGCCAGGTCTCACATTCAGTCCTGTCCCCTTTGTGGCACCAAGTCATGAGAGGATATAACCACCAATGGCCGAGAGGGTTGCCGGGTGGAATGCAAAGCTGTGGCACTACTTGCTGTTGTTCATCTGAGTTCATCAAATAGTGTCATTGGTTGGCAGAGCGTAGGTCTATGTGTTGTGTATTCTGTGTGTATGTCTTAAATTATTACAGATATTTCCTACTTCATAAAGTGTAAAATTAGTACTATTGTAACTAATAGTAATACTGTTACTATTTAAAAAAGTAAAAATGTAGTTTGTAGTAATCTTAAGTGGTATTTAGTCGGGACCTGGCAATACGGTATTAAATTGAAATAAAAACAATTCGAAAACACAATTCCACATAACCTATATTATGAACTAAAACAACAGAGTGCCTGTATAACAAAGAAACTTCAATCTTCAAACAGTGTTTAACCAGCCGCTGGTCAGAAGGATCAAACTTATGCTGTGATGGTGACGTCAGCTGACAGAAGAGAAACAGGTGTATGCTCTCACTCTGTGATCTTTTAGCACATGTGTAGAACAGTTTCTGTGAGTCTGAAGTCTTGCTGAGATCTTACACCCCCTGTGTTGCCTTTCAACATGAAGAAGAAATAACTCAGGGCTGATGGAAAGTGCATATTTAGCCCCTCTTGACCCCTTTCCCCAAGCGTTTAAAGGTATCATGGACCAAAATACAAATTGTATCCAGGCTGCGATTGTGCTATAATCATTAAAAATTAAATTTATGCTGACATTAAAGTCAATACAATTTCCTTTACTGCATATAAACAATGCTGTAACAAAATTTTCTCCCCATGTGAACTGTGGTCAACAAAAATGATCAGAAGCTTTAAAATATGCCTGTAGATAAAAGCAGAGGACAGGAAGTGGCAAAGATTGTTGGATGTAGAAATGAAGAAAGAATAACAGCTACCAGCATTTCAGTGTTAAATCATCTTCTGCAGATGGGCAAAAGGTATGTGTCCCATTCAGTAGGAGTGATTGACATCTGTGCTTCTTAAAGAGTCCACCGCCGTTGACGGATCCGTGCCTGAGGCAGTCACGTGTTTACCACTGTCCCTCAAGTGTGCATCATCAAAGCCAGCTCATTCATTCAGCTGAGGATGATCATGCATGCCAACCAACTCAACAGGAAGTCTCCTGACACGTAAGAGGACATACCAGGTGTGTTAATGGCCTCTGGTGGTAAATAGCATAACATACTTGTGATGAATAATGAGGTGTGATGGACTGTCGAGTCATTAATGTGTTTTTGCACATGAAAAAACTGATTTGTTTTGTCTTTATGTTTTCCATTGACTGCAGGTTTTAAGCATTATTTTGTTGGAACAGTTTTTGATTATCTTTATTGAAAGGGCACAGGTA
Source organism: Ambastaia sidthimunki (assembly GCA_036877625.1). NCBI lineage: Eukaryota > Metazoa > Chordata > Actinopteri > Cypriniformes > Botiidae > Ambastaia > Ambastaia sidthimunki. The sequence continues at coordinate 11,015 of JAZGTK010016217.1, forward strand.
AACCTCAGATGAGATCTCTATAACAAACCTCACCACAGCGCTGCCTGAAACACAAATACAACTGAGGTGTTCTTTATAGCGAGCGTGCGGCTCTGTAATGTCTGCTGGTGTGTGCAGCTGCTGTAGCCTGAGGCAGAAATGACAATGACAGGTTAATCTGTTTGCTAACTTCGCCTCTGTGGTTACTGCAGCTCTATTTTTATCGGCTCTTAGTTTTGAATCAGATTTGTTTGTGGTCTAACTGAAGAGCTCAACCCAGGAGTATTTGTGTAGTTGCTCTTCTTTCAGCAGGATGTGTCATAACACCACACAATCATTTTATTCTGCTACTATTTTAAATATTCTGTATTAATTATGTCAATTTAAAAGCATTTTGTGAATGTAACAAGATTAAAAACACCTCTTCGCTCAAAGTCACAAGAAATGTTAAACTTGTAGTAAAATGTGCATTAAAGAACATTTTTATAACAACATAAAGAACTTTGATGCACGTCAAACATTTGACATTCCTCACAAATAAGATTTTATGTATTTTTCTCCATAATGTGATGCCAACAGACATACAACAACATTCAAGTAAACATGTAAGACAGAAGAACACAGCTGTTTTAGATTGGGATGGATCTCTGGATGAGTCACTAAAACAGCCCTGTCATGTGCAGTTTGTATTAGTCAATCTAATTTTCTACATAGAAGGCACTTTGGAGGAAACACGTTAAGGCTGTGTTTACAATTGTCTTTTCAATGTGTATGTGGACAACATCCGGATACAGGTCACATGTTAATGCCAAGTATAAACGCAGCTGAAATCACCTGAGATTACCTTTATATGCGTTCATATGATTATTTATTGAACCACTACTTAAAATATGTAATTTCACTCCAGCATTCCTCCAGCATCTTTTAGCCTCTGTTCCTCTGCTCTTCACTGCTCATTTTAACCTGTAGTAAAATTATCCTTATCTTGTGTCTCTGCATACCAGTGAGACACTGCAAGTCCATTACATGAAATCTGAGCCTTCAAGAGGAGGTTGTAATTATGGCCGAATGGCTGATTTTAGATTTAAACTTCAAGCGGAATTCAGTCATGCACAAAATTTGTACATGGTGCCGATGTTCATTTTTTCTCCATCACGAGGGGCGACTGTAACGGGCTGTTTCAGGGATTTTTCACTTGCTCATTTAGTGGACACTATCTCTCCCTGCCAGACAGGAAATTCATGTACGAATGAGTGAGTAGGACATGTAGTACTTTTACAGTCATGTGGCTCACCCAGAGAAAATCTTTTTTTCTATCTGTCAGTCTAACTATTTATCAAGCTAAGTATATAACCCACTTTTCACTTTGTGTTCTATGCAGGGTCTAAAATAAACCAGCAAGCACAAATCTGAGAGTCCAATTAGTTTGGTGAGTTATTAAAAAAGTTACTAAGCAGTAATTTTACAATAAATGTGTCATTTCATTGATTAATTCACACAGTGAGGATTATAGCCTGAACCTGAACAAAGTGATGTTTACCATTTTATCTGAGACTTTGTGACATGCAAAAATGTAAAAACAGGAGGTTTCATTGAAAACTGTATTTACATGGCTTGTCTCACCCTATGTTCTAACTCTTCCATTAATCAATCTGCACTTCCATAAAACAGCAGAGGCCTCCCTCATTGCTGTCCAAATCCACTTACTACAAATCAAACTCTCATCCTGTGTGGAGCTTCTCTGAGCACCAGACCTTTGAAGTAGATCTTTAGGCACTGGCTTTTAAGTAGCTACGATGGATTTACTTACACTTACACTAATGTTTTAGGGCCCCAGGTCCAT
>JAZGTK010016218.1:0-12836 GCA_036877625.1 Ambastaia sidthimunki
ATAGTCATCTCATTAGATTACATGATTTATTTAAATAAATACTGCATCCCATCCTTCTCGTAAAGATGTGGTTCATTTTAAAGGACAGACAGGCTGGTGTCCAGATGGTAATGTAAAGCCAGGTGATGAATGGGTCCCTGCACACTTTGTAGTGAGCGAGGAATATGCTGCGGTTAGTAATTGGTTGGAATGAATGCCTCCGGGTTGACTCTGCTGTATGGGTGGGTTCAGTCTTGTATCTCTAGAGAGAGGAGCTAATAAAACGACCATTTTTAGTCTAGCGTATGAGCTTTCTTCAGTAGGAAGCTACAGTGGTCAGCTTCATTGTGAGAGATATTGAGGGATTTGTTTGGGGACTCTTTTGTCACTGACTGATGTTATTCTAGCTAAACTAAGTTCATTACGATAGAACTGGTTTTATTCTTGACAGAACTAATTTTGGAAATGTAAAAATGTAGTTACTGGACTGTACTGGCCAGAGGTTTTGGTGCTTTAGCAGAACCCTTAAGGATAAAAACTTAACATGTCATTTCCTACCATCTGTGAATTCAATGCTGTAGGTTTTCTCTGAAATGTGCTTGCTGTTGGCTAGTGCTGAAGCACTTTTTACAGACCTTTTGAATGTTACAATGACATTTCCAAATAAACGTAATTGTACGGGATGTAGTGGAGCTGTGTTTTTTTTATGACGTTAGGGGGGTGTTTGTGAATCAGCTGTCTGGTCCTGGTAATAAGGTTGAGTGTGATTGTTTTCAGTGTGATATGGCTGCAGCATGTACCTGGACGAGCCCCAGACTCACATTGTTTGTGACACATGCTGACAGCAGTGCTGGCGAGTCTGAAAGCATATTGTTGTGTTACACCAGTGCCGGGGGCTTAATGTTTTTAACATATCTCTTTGTTTTCCAATGGGAGGATTACTTTAACAGACACAGCAAATCTTCCAATTCATCCAAACACAGCACTTTTTTCTTCTGCTGTCAAAGACACCGTTGCAGAATTCTGTCCTTGCTCTCCTTGCTAATGTTTCTGTTTTTAATGTGACGTAATGAGAGTCATGAATAAGTCTTTCTCTCATTTGTTTTGCGTCACAGAAGCTGATGTTGACGCATGATGTTGATTCTGTTGGTATTATTGCTATTGCTCAAATACGAAGTTTGAATTTGACACAAACCCTAAACTCTATGCATTAAACATATAGAGTATAGACCACTATATTGATCCACTATATTAATAGTGTGCTATCCACAATTGTTTCTTGGTTTGCCCTTTTTTGACATGTACAGCCACCTAGGAACCACTTAGCAGCATCCAAGCAGTGCCCTGGGACTGAAATGCACTAAAAATATAAAAAAAGTTACTTAAAGACCCCTGTAGTCAATAATTTTACCTTTTAAATCAAAATGGCAAATTTAAACATTTTTATCCTGTGAAAATAATTTCTTTGTGCCTTTAAATAGTTTGAATGTAACTACAAACTCGCTTCATTTAGTGTATGCGGGTCCATGGCTATGCAAATTAGTCCCCCCTCAGTCACACCAGTTCAGACTACCTCTTCCACCTGTTGACATGATTGGTCACAACATGTTTGTGATGTTGAAAACGGGGTGGTTTTAAATCGTAAACCGTTTTTTGAGACTGTTAGGAATATTAGGAGAATATTAGGAGACCATAGACACACAAACCACATTAAAACTTTAATAGCATTACTTAAGTTATTATGGTTTGTCACACGAGGTCCATCAGACAAATGATTTGATAAAGCCATTTAACATAAGCACAAACTTATTAAAGATTATCGCTAATCTTATTAAAACTATTTAAGGTTGGGCTAAGCGGTGAGATTGTGATTTTAATAAGTGAAGTGATGCAGTTATGATATTGAAGAGTGGCATTATTAGATTCATGAAGGAAAGCCTCACATACAGTAAAGTCTCGTACACCAGTTTTTAAGAAGTGGGTTAGAGGTGGATGCATGTGAGTCCTGGAAACCTTCCAGATACCTCATCTCATTATATTCCTGCTTGCTTGCCCAAGATTCAGTTTGTTACCTCCCCATTGGGTTGAAGTTTAGGCAGCTGATATGGCTTCATGGTTTCACGGTGAAGTCTTTAGCATTTTGTGAGGCCCCTTAAGACAGATCCATCTGTTACATTTTAGTTATCTGTGTGTTCATTTCCTTAAGATCATAACTCAAAATCCCTAGGGCCAGGCAATGATGGGACAGTTGGATTTTAGTTTTTTTACTGTAGTATTTTGCGAATGGCAACTCGTCCACACGCCGTAATTATGCGTCCCACCCAAAATCACTCAGAGTTCTGCATGAAACTTCTTGTTCTGTTTATATGAATATTATGTTGATGGGAAACAAGGGCTTGGATTCCCAGAAATGGATCTAATTGAAAGATTTCACAGCTGTGAAATCAGACGGTTACTTGCAGGTGTTTATGCTGAGAGATGCAAGATCCCAGCAGCAGCTGACGCTTTATGGCACATAATTGTGCCAGGAGTCCAGAGCAGTATATTTGCTTTAGAGCATTAGTTGAATCGTAGAGGCATGAAACAATAAGATAATGAGCCACCATAGCTGACTGATGCAATGCGTAAATGTGTTACTGTGTTTAAAAATGAGTCCTGAGGATTTTAGCGAAGTGTTTGCCACATATGAGATACTTAGAATTTTTTTGCAAGTGTCAACACACTACAGACAAAACATGGTAAAGTAAATACAGGCGAAAACAAAGACACAAAGTGAAAAAATATTAGTGCAAGGTGACAAACGGTCTCGGATACATCCAGTGTTATAATGCTGATGTTACCTTAAAAGGAATTTTCTGCGCTTACACAACGCAATCCCTTTTATGAAATGCTGTCGATTACCACATACGATATTTTTGATTCCTACTTTTGTAAAACAAACAAGAAATGTGTGCGCTGTCATGCAAGAACAACGAAAGTCTACAGGGAAAGCATAGCACTGGGAAAAACACACACTATTACATCATGGCTATCTGGGATAGTGATTGGTCAATCACAGCATTCTGCAGTTTTTCTATTATGGCTGCTAAACTGTGTCACTGACTGCCGTCTGAGGCGCTGTTCTGTGTCTGTGCTAGTCTCTCGCATCACCCTGTGGTCTTTTTCTTCAACGTGATCAATACTTCATGCTCATTTATTTATTTAACTGAACCCGGAACATTCCCAACATGGTCCAATTAATCCGTATTATGCAGCTGTATTTGTGTCTTTGCCTGCGTCCTGCAGCGCTTTCAGCTGCTGAATTTACAGCCTGCATTGGTTCATTCATACTGTAGCTTTACTGTAGCTCTTTCTCCATCATTAAGAGACTCATTCAGCAGTTTCTGTTACAGAGGCCATGTTCAATTCATGAGTGTTGTAAAACTGCCTTTCCAGAAGGGGCAGCTGATATCTGTAATGTTTTATTCAGACAAGAGCTTTCAGCTTTTTCATCAACACAAGCTTGTGAGTTTTACCAGCTGGATGTGTTTGGACTGTTTCTTGAAGGGCAATCATCAGATATAAGCTCAGTTTTAAATTTAACTCTGCTAGAAAATGAATAATCACATATAGTAGTATTAGGAATAAGATTTGTGGCTTAAACCCTGCAGGCTTTCTATTGTGCTTGTAGCATCATTTCTAACAAATGCTTTCTTGTGCCATGTTTACACACAAAGTGAAATATGTATATTTTTGTTGCTGATGGTTTTAAAGTGTCTGTTTTTGTTTACAGTAGCCATTTCTACTGCTGGATACTCCAACATTATTGGTCCAGCTGGACGTCATTTTTTACATTTATCGCAAATAGGATGTTTTATTGCATAAAAAGTCATTCCGCATACACATACTGAGTCACGGCATCATGTTGCTGCTTCTCTGCATCATTAAAGTGATTCTGTCATGAATTACTCAGCCTCATGTTGTTCTGCACCTGTAAAGCCTTCATTCATCTTCTGAACACTAAGAGATTTTATTGTGCGGGAGCTTTCAGACCCCCTATAGACAGCAATGCAAATACCACTTTCAATATTCACAACTGCAATAAATGACACATTTTGTAGTTTGTTTCTATTGCGCAGCTTTTTTAGTTTAGCACGAGCACACACGACTTTAAATTGCTCTGGCTTACGCTGCTGCATGTGTTCTCACTATTTCTATCACCTTTCCTGTAATGTCGGTATTTCCAGTGTCAGGAACATCAAGACTGCTTTTGAGGAAGAAAAAACAATATTTGTCTTGCGTCCTCATACAATAATAATACTATTTCCCAAAAGAATGTTTACGTGCAAACTTTCCCGTAAAATGATTTATGGCTTAGATGGTTCCCATGCCTCTCTTTGAAACGGTGGGGATCTTGAGTTGGAAAACAGAACTACATTCATGTGAACCACAAACATGTTTCAGGCTGGTTAGTTTTTCCCTGTAGCTGCAGCGATGAGTATTCCTGTGGTCTGTGTATCATATTTAACCCGTTTAGCTCTCTCAAACTCCTTTTGCTCCTTAAAAATATTGCATTGAAGGATGATATGAAACTAAGACACCTTAGGGCCACAGATGACCCAGAAGGAGAAAGAAATAATTCAGAGCACATAATTGGCCCCTGGCGTGTTTAAGCTCTCGCAGTGAAGAGTTATGAAGGAAAATGGCATGTTGCAGGCTGGAGCTTGATAGTTGAGGTCCAGACTGAATGTGTTTCTGGGCTTGTTACAGGTACTGCTTTTCTGAGTCTCTCAGTTCAGTCTAACACATGTCTCCTGTATGAGAACTTCTCTCTTACACAAAACATTATTTATTTTGACACAGAATATCCCTGGTTAATAGAAAAAGGAGATGTTTTTACAAGATAAATGTTGCGTCATAGTTTGCTGTGTTGTGTAACTCAACATGTTGGCACAAGCTTGTTGTTGATGGGCTTTATAACTGTTGCCTTGACTTATCCACCAAGTAAAGCACAAAAGAATGAGCTCTGGTCATTGAATCACTCCTGTGTAGATATGCTCTCAATTAAAATGTGCTTTTAAACATTTTTGGACTTGTTTTCCTATAGTAGAATGCATTCAGTGGGTTGTATCTTTAGCTACAGTATCTGTAGCTTTTTTAATAGCCCCTTTTACACACAGTCTTTATTAACGTTAAGAGATCATGGGTGAATGTGGCTTTTTAAAAATTTTCTGTAAGTCCTGCCTATTTAGCAGTAAAAGACATTTTAACATTACCTGTAATTTACCTGTGAGATGTATGAACGCAGAACATGCTGATGTAAAAGTCCGATTTGGGTCAATCGCGGATGATGCGTTTACTAATACAATCTAATCTAATGCAATGTCACTGGGTTAAAAGCAACAGCATGAATGTAAACGTTAGCCACAAAATGATGCAAATACTGCAAATGTTCATATACAAGTCCAATCCTGTCCTGTTTATTAAAACACAACGGTGGCACAGCCGTTTAGAGCTCACTCGCAGTTAATGGCATGACTGAGTTTACCAGTATTGGTACTGATGTGTGAGTGGTACATACTGGTAAAAAGACGGAACGCGGTTGCTTGTGTGAACAGCACATTTATGTATTTACTGGTAAATTCATTCTTGTAATTTCCTGGTAATTTCCCAGGTTTATTGTGTGAAAGGGGCCATTGTCCTCATACTCGCACAATGACACCCCAACTGCTCCCGATAGACACATCACAACGTTGTAGGATATTACTAGTGAAAGCTGATGAGGTATGAACATTGATTTGTCTTGTGGTATAGAGAGAGTGAGAATGTAGAGGATTGGTCCCACAAGTGCTGCTAATTGAGCGTAACCTGTCCTGAAATTTACTTCATGACAATCTACAGCACTAAAGGGATAGTTCACCCCAAAATGAAAACCCTCATGTCATTCCAAACCTTCCTAGCCACACAAAAAAAGCTTTGGTATAAGTGTTGGTAACCAAACAACAGTGGCACCCTTTGACTTAAGTTGTATAAACACAAAACCACAGACACTTTTCTCAGAAATCTTCTGTTGTGTTTGACAGAATTGTTGCAGGTTTGGAATGACATGAGGGTGAATAAATGATGGAAGAATTTAAATTTTTGGGTGAGCTAGCTCTTTAGCACTAGAGTAGCGCCTTATAAAACTGCTGTATTTAGCAGCTGCTGTTGTTGTCTATTCTAGTGAATGTCCTTGTTTTCTGTCGGCCTCTGATGTACAGTTGCTTTGACTGTCTCTCTGATGGCCCGGGACAGTTTGGACTGTTCAAGTGCAAAGCGCACACAATCAGAGTTTGTATGAAGCCAGTACTTTACTAGACTGTCAAATAAGCCAACTCATTTCATATGGCATATTCCAGAAAGTCATTTAATTCATGTTCTTGAGCAGTCCTTCTGAAGGCATCCTTACATCTGTTGACTTTATTTGCACTGATTAAAGCCCAAGTGTCCTGCCAAGCTGATGAAGATCTCAAACAAGTCGTCTGCCGTGTCAACACTCTAGATGTTAATACAGTCACTTTAAGCTAACAGAATTAAGTAAAGGGTGTTTTGTTCTGCTTCATTAAAGAGATCATGACACGAGGAATCAAATTTCCCTTCATCTTTTGTCATATAAGAGGTCTTTACTATTAAAACTTCCTGCAAGTTTCATAGCTTAAAACATCCTCCCCAGTAATGAAAGCATTTATTTAATCCTTCTCCAGAAAAAAATTAAATGGCTTATATTTGATGTTATTTTGAGGAGTCATTTTAAATGACCTGCTGCAGAGCGAAATAACAACAAGATCATCACACTGTTGACTCCGCCCACAATCATTCAGTCACAGAGAAGTGGAGACAGTCTTTACCTGACAGAACAACATTACAGCAACATCCTGTTTGTTTCATTCATTCATCACAACATCACACAACACACTGAAGAGAAGACAGAGCCAGTAAATCTAATACGATTGTAACTGCAGTAAGATGCCATTCAAACACTGTGTTGTTTCTGACTGTGCTGCTCATTGGATAAGATGTTAGCCAATCATACGATGATTATACCCAAACGTTCTTGAAGGGAAGCATCAAATCTAACTTTTTTAATCTCAGGACTAAAACGGAGTGGAAATGTCATAACTTATTTTAAATGTTTTTGTGCCAAAAAATGTATATCATAATTATTATAATTACACATTAGGAAACAAAGTAAAATAAAAACAAAAATCTGTGTTATAATAAGCAAAAAAGTGTTTCTGGTATTTTCTTGGAAATTGAGGTTGCAAAAGAATGAAAGTATGAATTCTTTTAATGTGGGCTTTTTTTATTCTAATGTGTACTGTTTCCTCTTTTTAAATCTAATCTTTGTGGCTGTTTAAATGCTTCTTAACACGTCAAACACTCTTAGACGTGAACTTTGATCGGTTTGTGTGTTATCAGATAGATCATCAGAGTGGGAACTTTCCTGAATTCCTAAGAGTTCATCCATAAACAACTTAAAATAACTTCATGTGTTACTGGTTGTGTTTGACGTTTGCTTGAGATGGGAAGCCTGTAATTTAAATGTTTTTAAACATTTGATGAAATATTGATATATTAGGTCATGTATAGGACAATAAGCCTACACGTTTTTTTTTAAAAATGTCATGGTTTTATTTTGGTAGAATGTCAGGTGTGGATGTTTCTCATACAACTCTGTAGCACCAAAAGCTTTTTCTGTAGATTTTTGTGATGGTTCATATAATGGGCGGCATTCTGCAGTGTCACTCGGTCAACGCGGCCATTTGTGTATTTGTCTTGAATTGCAACAATTCATGTTAATGCAGCCCTTCTACAGGAAACTACAGTTGTTTACTGTACATCGGCCCAGCTCATTTGTTAACCTTTAATCTCACTTTCATATATTGGTAACATACAGTAGTCTGAGATTAATAACACCATACATCAGCATTCAAAGTAATCTTCAATGTGCTTCAATGTGCCAGATGGTGTTAAAAAAACTCCAACCCTAAGTATTAAACTTCTGTGTGAAACTTATCTTACACTTTTGTGCCAGATTGACATGAATGATACCCCAAATCTTACCTCCTAAAGAGATGTGGGCAATTTTTTTAAGCAGTCAGGTGTGAGATTTTTGCCTGACGAATGTTGAAGAGGATTAAAATAAAAATGGCATTGACAGATGGTCCTGACCTGTATCTAAGAACCAGGCTTTTAGTCTAGGCCAGTACATAACCACCTAGCAAGCTTCTAGTGTTTTAATAGTTATTGTAAAATATATTACAATAACTAAATTCACTTTTATGTCACAAACATTTCATGAAGACAGTCAATCTGAAGGCCATGTTCTAGAAATGAACCCAGGCGGTTGTTACGTACAGTGTTGTCCTACCAAGAGCACACCACAGAACACAGGATTAGCTTCACGGGATAATAGGTGGTAAGTTCAGACCTGTCCAGTATGTCAATACTGAACAGTGATAGCCCTGAGAATCTTGGACACTCTTCAGTCTTTCAAAATAAGCCTTAACTTGAGCTTGCAGATGTAAGCAGGGTAATGGTGCAGCTGCCTGGGGTTTGGTCTGGTCTTTAACCACATCTCAACACCTCCACACAAGAATCTACACTTTTAAAGAAATACCACCACTGTTATAATAAACCATTTATTGCAAAACTGCAGCTGGAGCAAATGCCCTAATCATTTCTGAATGATGCTCGCAGAATTTCAGCTGCATATTTTGCTACATGTCTTCAGCAGTTTTTCAGATCTGCTTTCGGGGGTTGAGAGGGACAGATTACTTTGTGAAATGGAGTCTGAACCTGAGGCAGGATTTATACCCAAAGCCAGATGTGTTGGAGGTGCGAGCCTAATGTCCAGCCGCCCACTCTGGCTCCGTTTCTTTACAGTTTAGTTAAGCTGTGCTGTAGTAGACATGCTCGGATAGAGTGAGATTTCATTAAATTCTCTGCATTTTTGCTTGGAGGCCTTGGCTTAATTTGTCACGGACAGGCTGGTGTACACGCCATGCCCCTTGGCCTGTCACAGAGATAAATTGCCTGCGAATGGAAAGGAATTGCTTAAAATGAGCAAGGCCTTGAGTGACTTGAAAAACAAACTCCTGATATTGCGCTGAGCTAGTGATGAAGAGCTTGTGCTTCATAAACATTTGGCTGATGACAAATTTTTAAATATCAGTTATTTGTATTGACGTTAGCAATAGCTTAAAAAGATGCAGTAGTGTTGAGGACAAGATGTTTATCTAGGAGAACATGAAATGTTTTCTTCATCTTGGCAACACAAGGGAAGTTCGGTTTTGCCCTTTGAAACATGTTTGCTCCAAGGACTCAGCTGGCAGCCCTACAGCTGAATAACTCCTCTGGGGTGTTCCAAACTTAGTCCACTGTCTGCTTGGACAGTATTTTAAAAACCATGGTCTTTATCTCTCTTTGCTTCCATTATGTCTTGTTTGTGACTACCATCTTTATGGCCCAAAATTAGCATAATATATGGTGCCTGGGTGTTAGACTTATGAGAGCTGTACGGTGCACATTGCATTTAGCCTGCTAACATGCTCAATGACAAACTGTAGAGAATGCAGCTGTAAATTCTGTAAACAGGAAGAATTAAACAGAATTGAAAGTATTTTTCCACTTATTTTCTATGTCTAATGAACCAAGGAGCTGTTTATCCCACAAAGCATTGCAAATGTCATAAATATAACAGAACCCACTGTATGCAACTTTTTGCTGTTATCAAACATACAGTGTAATGTAATCCTCTCTACAGGATTGTGGGTAATGTTGTTGTTCACCAGGAACATGCTTCTGGAAAGTATGTCTTTAGGTTAAAAATCAATTTTTGACCTAAGATTTGTTCCAGAATTTAACTGTTGCACTAAAAATCAATATTAAGTGGCTTTTGGCATCCTTACTGTTTAGTGTTCCAGTACAGTCACTTATGGGGTTCAGTTCCTGTTAGGACTTTATCTGTGTTGGTGGTAAACAGCAGGTCAGCTCAGTAGAGAATTAAGACTGTTGTCTTCTTCAGAGCAGAAAAACATTCATTTTTTTACATTTGATCTTCACGTGTGTTCTGATCTTTGTGCACTACAAAAGACATTCAGTTGCAGGCATCTTCCAGTCCACGTGTGTTTGTGTACTTTGCTATAAAGTCAGAACCCCTTAAAGTCTACTGCAATAAAAAGTGTGTTGCTTTGGGCAATCTAGCTAGTAGTCACTCTGGGAGAATAGCCAGGGAAATGTGATATGCTCTCCATTGTATGTCGTGACAGTGTTTGTTGCATACATAAGTGTTAATCAGTTGTCTACTTACCAATTTACTTCACCTGATAGTTACCAGGCTTGTGCCCTGAGTTTTAATGAGAAGAAAAGAGCTATGCTCAAACTTTGATGTTCTCATACGCGTAATTGATCTTGCTCATTTGAAACCGAAGTCTCTGGCTGAGATCACAGCAAATGTGGTATTTGCATTGCAAATTGGAGCACCGAAAATGTGTGTTGTTTAAAGACCTGTTCGTATGAGAATTTTTTTTTAAAAAGGTCCCAGGAGAAGAGGTGACCTCTGAAGAACAAACTCAATTAACAAGAATTTGCATTTATAAGCACACTTTATGTGCACCTCATTTGTTATTATGCAGTCCTTGGTTGTTTTGGACTGTGTCCTGTTGCATGTTCTAATTTTTTGCATTTGTCAACTAAACATGCAAACTATTTGTTAATTTGGAGTGCCCTAAGGTTTTCGTTTTTAGTTATTCGTTTTAATTTCATAGTAAAAAGTAGACTTCATTTCCTGAAAAGTGGTTACACATTTTTGCATATTGTTTCGGTGTTTTAATGCTTTATAGATAGTCTCAAGCTTCCTTTTCTAAATGCAAGTGAATCATTGAGCATACTGTTTAAATCAAGGGCAGATATTCCTTAAGTGCTTCCCTTAAACTTTTACAGCTTCTGAAATTAACAGTACTCAACAAAATTATCATTTTCCATCGTTCCAAACAAAACGGTATTTTCTATTAATGGATGGTGCACATTTCATTGTGGCTTTATATGTGTTATATAATATTAATCTAAACGCACACACACGTGTGTGTGTGTGTAGGATAATGAAATTAGAGTTAGAAATAAATGTCTACCCTTCTAAATCTCAAAGTCTGTATGTAAATATATCTGCTGTTTGTAACTCAAAGATTGGGAGAAATAAGCCAGCAGCTTTGGCTTGGCATTCCACTTCTTGGTTTGGAGTTTTGAATTCTTTCTTGGTGTTTTCTATTTGTGTCAGGAGCAGAGATATTATGCTTGGAACAAATTGCAACACGCTGTTTGTTTTTGAAGACAAGGCTCGGTCTGAGGCTTGCTGTCTCTACATATTAATCTTTCTTCTGCAGGAAAGCTCTACAGAAACCATCTATTAATGACGCAATATGCGTTTAACCAACGAGACTAACAACCTGTGGGACATTTATCTACCCGTTTTTGACACCTCAGATAAAGCTTGTCTTACTGTGATGACACCAAGGACAATGACACAGGTCCTTGGCTCTGATCGCTTGTTGTAGATAGTAGGTATCTGTGTCCTATTCCTGTCTCAGACATCTTCTCTGAGCCAAACCTCCACCAGCGCTGTACCATTTTGTTTTTCTGTGCTCACTCCTTAGAGACTTCTGTAACCTTAAAATAAGGTTAAGGCTTCAGTATCACATGAATAATGACCCAAATCTGTGTTGAAAAACTACAGTTGCAGGCAGTGCTAACTAACATCATGGATGTTTTAAGGCATTTTAACTTGCTCCTTTAAGAGTTTCCCAGGCTGTGACCAGCTGTGTGTGTGTTTCTATAGTGGAAATGACTCTAAATAAATCTAACTGACTGCTTGCAATAAATTCAAAATCAACATACCCATCCCTCATTATTGGGCCAAAACAATTAATAAATGTCCTTGGTGATTGAAAGATGGTGAATAACGTCTTGTTCTTCCAGATGGAGCTGCACTCAAAACGAAGGTTTATTTTAAATTCAGGAAAATGTATTCAGCTCGGCTTATAGCTCAAGGGTGGGTTGGCCAGGGAATAGTTGACCACAGAGTCTCGGACAGGAAACTCTAGGAGGTTATAATTGGAGAGCCGTCGCAGGCCGGATTTGCTCCGTGCATTCACGATCAAGGCCAGCCATCTCCGTTTGGATCATCTGCTGTGGTGTTTTGGAGTCTGCTGCTCTGGTTTTGTAGAAAATCTAGCTTTTCCATTCCTGAATTTGCCTCTACATGGAGGAAACCACATGCCATGCAATTACAGTCATTTGGAAATAGCTGAGCTACGTGTTGTCTGGGCGATTCTGTGACCCTAGGGTTTCTGTCCACAAAACACAGCCACCCTCCCTTATAGCATCACATTCACAATAACAAAAGCTTCCAGTGACAGCTGCACTTCAATAGGAACCACTCGTTTAATTTTGGCAACCGTCAGGTTTTTGTTGTGTAAGACATTTGATGTTTTCTAACGAGATATTCAAATGTTTCAAAACTCTTGTCGGAATTCTTTAAGAAATGAGTCAATCAGGTTAATTCACCAAACTTTAATCAAAAACGGGTTTTTATTATTATTATCATTTTATTTTACTTTTTTAACTTTTTACTGAGTTCAGCTTTGGGGTTTTGCCCAAGTAAGTCAGTTTGGTTTGTAAAATGTGGAAGTTGCTCTTTTATTACTGAAGCGTGTGTGAACAGAACTGAATTTAAACTGGACTGACAACCGCATTCCACTGCTGTGTGAATGCAGACATTGTGAAGTTGACAAATACCTAGCATGAGATGTTTAATAGATTTGGGTGGTGAACTGTTTAAT
>JAZGTK010016219.1:0-12835 GCA_036877625.1 Ambastaia sidthimunki
GTGTATGTGATTCCAATTATGAGACGCTGTGTGTGCATATGAGTTTCTAAATCAAAAATGATTCAGTGCATTAAAACAGAGACTTTATGTCATACTGTATCAAAATCTTATTACAGACTCAATTCCATCTGCAATGAACATTCACATAAAACTGGAGCTCAACAGATAGTGTGTGTGTGTGTGTGTGTGAGTGTGTGTGTGTGTGTGTGTGTGTGCTGTTTTATAGGATAACTCTGATGATAATCTCACATTCTGCCTCTTTGGGATATTTCCTCAGATGTGCCCCATTACCCCATTTGTGCAGTTTTTCTCTGTAGATCACGCATAGTGTAAAACCTTTAAAAGCTTTTAACTCCCGACCCTTCTGAAAGAACCGAATTTAGAGATTCATGAAGAGATTAGAAATTTATGAAAGACAAAATTCTTCATAAATTCTTCATAACCAGTTTTGTTCAATTCATGCTTTACTTTTTGATATTGCCTTTTGGTATGAAGTTGTGCATTATCTGAAGAAAATATGCGTGGTTGCACAGAGACATTTTTGCTTTATTCAGTAATGAGCACACAATGTCAGAACAAGCATTCACAGGGTTTCTCAGTAGTTTTAGTAATTATGCTCCAGTAGGCGTTTATGAGCAAATCGCTTATAGCCTGTTTGCCATTTGAAATCATGCCTGGGAGAAAGGGTGAGATTATGATGAGGACCTTTTGCCAGTTTAGCTGAAATGCACAATTAATTATGCACATCAGTGGCTTTGTCACAAAGTGACCGTCTGACATCCACATGACCAACTGCAGCCCATCTTAACAAGTCTTTGTTGGGTGTACTGTAGAACACAAAGTGTTTTTACCCTTCTGGAAGGTCACTTCACTTGATGTCTGAAGGTGTGAAATTCCAGTGGAGTGGTGAATGGTAGCAGTTTTTGTATAATACAGCTTTATTTTAAAACTCAAGAGGTTCATTTGGCTCAACTGTTGACAAATAGCAAGTGAACAGAGCTAAAAAATGTATAAATGTAGCTCAGATAATTTGGTCTTGGAGGAATTTTGAGTTCATATTGAAATCTGACATTTGATTGCGGATCTCTTCTGAAACTACATTAAATGTAAAATAACGGTAGCAGGAGACTAGAGCAAAGTTTTGTTTCCATTTAATCTCATTTTTATCTAGGAGAAACAACTAGTTATTTATTTAACTAGGAGATATTCATTACATCTTATTTCCTGTGGGCAGAAGATATCTTTGCATAGGTTGGTACCTCATAAATCTGAAGGTGTGGAAGTGTGGAGTGGTTAATTATAGCAGATTGCTTTCATCTCCGTTTCCAGACTCAAGAGGTTCATTTGCTTAATGTAAGAAGCACAATTAAAGTCTACTCACCTTTCGATCTCTTGTTGTACAGCCATTAGACTAAACAGTGGCTGCACTGAAATATTTAACCTGGTGTTCCTCAAGAGCAGAACACGGTGCAATACAATTTTCTTGATTCTCTGAGGAAAAGCACACTGATCACCAGCAGATGTGTGGATGCTGGTCTCCAGCATGGGCTGCTGGTGTAATGGTTTCTTTTTACCAGTGTTTGCACTTACTTAGCTAGCTTTAACAAGAAAACCCAAAACTCGATGACCGCCTCAGTTTTACTGGTGACAGGCCTGGTCAACCCATTATGTGACACACGCACCTGAATGCTGGTCTAAGATAATCTTTTCAGCACATGCATTGTTTGGAGAAATATTAGAAATATTACAGCAAGCACACAAAAAGATTTGTCTGGAGGTAATAGATGCTTTCTTATCTTAATTTAGGTCTGCAGGCCTCTTACAGTCAGAATAGCCAGTTAGGACAGGACGGACGCTCCCCCGAGTGCCACATCACGCCCCTCTATGAGGACAGAACCTTCCAGAACCCTCTGTACCAGAGCCCCACTCATGGCTCCCAGAGCGCTCTCTCCAAAAACAATACAGGTATGTGCTTGATTTCCTTCACACACTGAATTGCTCACAGGTTGATCTTTCATGACTCAGGAGACATAATTATGAACACTTTAATATTCAATTTGGGTGTTACTTTTGATGTTTCTCCTAAAATGTTACAGTTTAGAGCTATACAATAAATGCACAAAGCATTGCTCAGATAATTTGCTCTTGTAAGGATTTCATGAGAAATGTTTGAGCTCTAAGTTTTTGTTCCTGTTATTTGTAACTATTGCTCACTGTCCACGCAGGGTTTGGTACTTTACAAAGGACCACTAGTCAGTGTAGCACTCTGAGGTACCAGCGAGGATTATTCTCCATGGGCTCCATGGCAACGCACTCTGACAACTATCACCCCGCCCACTACCGTACGGCCGAATCTAACTACAACAGACACGCGGCTGCTGTTGATAACGCTATCACACGATCTCCTTCCATAGACAGTGTACACAAAGATCCCAGGTGATAAGCTCAACCTATTTATTTTACAGATAAATGTGATTGTTTATACTTGCTGTGGAATGTCTCAGGCAAAGGTTTATGACCACCATGGAAACCATATTGGAGTTTAATGGGTTCTGTGGGTACCATTACCCACAACTAACTGAACAGAACAGACATTAGAATATATAAAGATGTTGTTTGAGAAGAAATTAGATTTAGCTTAAAGATGTCATCGACAATATCTGACTAATTTCTATATTTTCAGGCCATGTTTATGTACTGTATTTCCACATGGGCAGAGTTGTATGGTAATTGCAATTAAAAAAAACAAAAGCATGAAATAATGGATCATTTTTGCTTTAGCGGTCCAAAATGTTACCTTGGTGACAAAGAATTTGCTATATTGTTTTCTTTGGATAAAAGTGTCTGGGAAAATGCTTACATTTTATAAACCTAACAACAGGTGTTGTCACCTGCACCAACATACTGAAAAGACAAGCTTTGACACACCTCGGTTGGCATATAAAACTTAAAGGCTAAAGGCCTTATCATTGTAAATGAAACCCAGCATGCCTCATGATTTTTATTGCCTCATGATTCTAATTGATTTAATTTGTTGATTCTCCTCTGTGTGCATGTGTCTCTTTGTGATTAAAAGGGGCTTGAAATAAAATCTAAACCAGCTTGAACGCTCTTTCACATTTGCAGCACACATTTTCAGCACACATTTTCATGATAAACTGGATTAAAAAATGGAAGCTGGACTTACACCAGCAATTTGTCCAGATTCTAACATGTAAACATAATAATTGTATGTGCAAAGACTGGAATGTTTGTTAGAACCCACAAATATTCATTTTTCAAATAAGGTTTTACCATATTTGTGTGTTTGACTGTGTTTTGTGTGTGTGTTTGGGGGTTGGTTGGGGTCCAGGGAATTTGCCTGGAGAGACCCCGAGCTGCCAGAGGTGATCCGGATGCTGCAGCATCATTTCCCATCCGTCCAGGCCAATGCTGCAGCATTTATACAGCACCTCTGCTACGGAGACAACCGCATAAAGGCAGAGGTATGTACACACACACACACACACACACACACACACACAGACGCTCCTCCTAAGTTGAAATGTGATTCAAAAGTGTGTAAAATTACTACAGATTTCTCTTCTGATTTTAAAAGTTTTCTTCTGAATGTTTATTGTTTATTATTATTTTTCTAGTACAAAACTGAATCTGTAAGAAAAAATAATAATGACCACATAAGTTCATAGTGGCACAAACAGAGGCCCACATGGGTTATGCGTTAGTATTTTAATATTTTCTCAGATCATAAGTTGTTTCATTTATGCACGTTTTTTCTATAGTTTTTGGTAAAAACGTAATGCTTGAAATAATATGTAAATAATGTTAAAATGTGCAGATAATTATTATAATACATTCACACTCGCATGTTCTCGTGGCTCCTTCCACAGGTGTGTCGGCTGGGGGGGATCCGGCACCTGGTGGATTTGCTGGACCACAAAACCCTGGAAGTTCAGCGGAATGCCTGTGGAGCCCTGCGGAACCTGGTGTTCGGAAAAGCCACCGATGACAACAAAGTTTGTGTGAGGAACGCCGGTGGAATCCCAGCCTTGGTGCGTCTGCTGAGAAAGACGCCAGACACAGAAGTGCGAGAGCTTGTCACCGGTGAGTGGGCACGTGTGGTCACATGACCCGAGTCTTTCCCTCCCTCCCTCTCTTTCATTTCTCTGTCTCGCTCTGCTCCTGTGATCAGATCAGAACAGTCTGTGCTGTGCAGTGAGATTACAGTAATGCATCTCATTGCTCTGATTACTGTAGAAGAGAAAGTATTTGATTAAAAGTCGAGCTGATTGCAACAGAACACAGACATATTTTATATCAAAGCTGGACTTCTGAAGCATTGCTGGACAAATTCAGGGGAATATTACATTTCTAACAGTTTTCCAGAAGGTTTTATGATTCATACGGTGTATTATCAGTGTCATAATTCAAACTGAAGGAAATTATTTGTGTAATGTCAGGTCTTTTAGTCCCACATTCTGATTCTCAGAATCTCAGTTTTGTGTTAATTGTGTGTATCTGTGAGACTGCTAGTTGCTTATCTTCTGTTATTTGGCAGTATTACAGAGCACACCTCTAAATGTGTCTCTCACTATTTCTGATGTGCTGTGAAAAATGATCAAGTGGGATAATTCACCCAAAAAAATGAAAATTCTGTAATCATTTTATTCAGTCTTTTAATGTTTTAGAAAAACTGCAAAAGGTGTAATAGGCCATTTTTCATCACTTTATATAATTATATAAGACACTGTAGAGACGACAGGAAATCAGAGTGAGGGGGAGGGAAACAGGAGTCATTAAAGGACCACAAGCTGGGAAATGAACTCAGGTTTCCTGAAGCGCCATCATGTGACATCTCTACATGCTAATCATCAGGCTATTGCTACCAACATAAAAGGCCTTTTTTGAGAGTGAAGTCAAAGTTTCAAGAATAATGCCATAGAATTACGAAATTAAAGTTGTAATATTGTGGTAAAATTATGAGTGGTAAAATTATGAGAATACAGGCCAATAAACGAGAATGAAGGACACATGCTACAGGTATCCAGATAATAATGATAATTAAAAAAATTAAAAAAATAAATAATAATTTAAAAAATTCAGTGCTGATGTGCCAAAAGACCAAAGATTTCTTTTTGTTTAATTATACATTTATAAAGCATCAAATTATAAATCAGATTATTATAAAATTGTAAATCTCATCCAATTATAAAGCGAATTATGAAGTTGATGCCTTGGTGGCCTGTTATTATTGTAATAATCACACTTTTCCCCTTTATAAAACGTTTTTAATCTTAAATTTTACAACTTTATTTCCAAAACTGGAACAAACTAGAACTTAACTTGTTTGTAGAATTCTATTTATTTCTGTTCCACAGCAGATTACTAAATAAATATATAAAATAATTATTTTTTGGGTAAACTGTTTCTTTAAATCAGGTTAAAGTGCATTAAATAACAATTTTTGCGGTCCCACCTTGACAGGTGTGTTGTGGAACCTGTCATCATGTGATTCTGTGAAGATGACGATAGCTCGGGACGCCCTTGGTCCGCTCACCAACACGGTGATCATCCCTCACTCCGGATGGGGTGCGGCCCCCCAGCGGGAGGACCAGAAACTCAAGCTGCACTCGTCTCTTGTGCTGAGAAACACCACCGGATGCCTCAGGTACAGCCAACGCTTGAGTCACAGTTGCCACAACATTCGTTTACTATTCATTAATTTATTTTATGTTAAAGACGAAACCAGACGCTGTTGTGTTGCTGACTGCATGATTCTGGCATGTATCTCAGGAATCTGAGCTCAGCAGGAGAAGAGGCAAGAAGGCAGATGCGTTGCTGTGAAGGGCTGATTGATTCTCTCCTCTATATCATTAAAACTTGTGTAAACACCTCCGATTATGACAGCAAGGTGAGCGATTGCCCTCTGATTACATACAGAATAGCTCTGTTCCAAAACCAGGTGAGGAACTGACTCCCACCAACAAAGGCAGCTTTCCTCTTAGGCAGCTTACTGACGTTTATGAAGCCTCACAAGTGACTGGTTCGGAACTACTTACATAGGCAGCAACTCTGCACGACACATAAATAACAGACTCCACTCACATCTAATTCCAGTTAAGTTAGCAATAGCATGTTGCTAAGCTAATGATCAGTCTATCCGGCATAAAGGTTTAGACCTTTATGGAATCAGAGCGAAGATCTAATAAGCGTAACGATACATAGCACACACTAATTATGTTGAGGATTCAGTTGGTAGTTTTGGCATTGAGTGACTTTTGGTATTGAGTGATATTTATGATCAACAATTTTCCTGCTTCCATAGTCCATAGATTTTTTTTTTACTCCTTGCATTGTTGCATTGCATTATGGGATTGCATTCATTCTCTGTGCAATTATGGTATTGCATTCTTAGTCTTAAAATGCTTTCTCCAGATGCAACTTGCTAGGTTTTGGACTAGAGCTAGCAGATCGGAAACTATCCAGTTTTGAAGCAGAACAATGCATTTCACTGTTGGTATAATTTGGAATATGCTTGACACATTCTTGCCAGATATTTGATTAATAGTCAAATACATGAGATGAAAGCAGCTAGCTGGCAGAGGCTCGTGTTGCTTAAAAAAGGTGCTACATGTTTTCTGGCCACTCCTTGAAGGACCAGAAGTGACTGAGGGACTGAATGCCCCTAGTGGTGGGTCACGGGAGTGAGCAGCTGTGGTTCTTTTCAAAGGAAATATTAATCCTTGCATGCCATCTGCTGGAACAGGATGAATCAGTATTTCTTTCCTGCACGCTTGACTTTTCACTCCCTGTCGCTTCAGATTGTAGAAAACTGTGTGTGCACTTTGAGGAACCTGTCGTACCGTCTTGAGCTGGAGATGCCTCCTTCCCGGCTGATGGGAACCCAAGACCTGGACACGTTGCTGGGCCCCGACACGTCCAGCAAGCAGGCCGACTACAGCTGCTGGGGCCTCAGAAAAAAGAAAAAGAAAAGATCCTGGCAAGATCAGCAGGTGAGCCACATAAACTGAATTCTCCTGTTTCTCATGCTGTCAGTGCTCAGAAAGGCAGATGAAAAAGGCATTTTGCCTCAGTGACCATTTGTTACACCATAAGTGTTCAAAAAAATTACTCACCATGAATGACAAAGTCTTAGTCAATACAAAACTGCTGTCAGTTGAGTGGGTGGAACATTCAACAGTTTCTACAGACACTGAAAATCTGGAACTATCAGTAAATCTTAATATTGGAATTCATGGAAGTAATGCTAAAATTAATCATAAAAAGTCACGTAAATACCCATAGTAAAGATACATTATTCTAGTTTTAGTTAACTTAAAACATTTCATCAACTAGAAATAGATTTTGTGGTGCAATCTTTAAACCAAGATTTTTTAAAATCATAAACTAGTAATTATGGACAACAGGAAGTAATGAAAATTTATCAGAACAAACAAATTATAACAAATTGTTATATGATTTAAATACTGTGCACTGTAATTAAATTATCAAAGTAATTCATCACAGCTTAATGATTTTCATTTAGAAATATGTTTGTGTTTTGCATTTTACAACAGGTAAGTGCTTCAAAGCTGAAACTAACATGTCATGATTTTATGGGTGTTTGTGCTATCCCATGATGCAGTGGGATGGTGTGGGGCCCATTCCAGGGTTTTCTGGAAGTCCAAAGGGGGCAGAGATGCTGTGGCACCCGTCTGTGGTAAAGCCGTACCTCACTCTGCTGGCAGAGAGCTCCAACCCGGCCACGCTGGAAGGGGCGGCTGGATCTCTGCAGAATCTTTCCGCAGGAACCTGGAGGGTAGGAATCTTGTGGTCACTGTACCATAAACAGAATTATACAGTCACAGTGCCCAGAATAGATCTAAATTATATGAGTGGCTGATGGATAAAGAATTTTTCCTGCACATATGCATCTTGAAGACGTAGCTTTGTAGTTTTATTCTGTTAATATTATACATTTTGTCTTCTTTATTTTCTTTTTACACGTTCCTTAGTTGACCAAAAACTGTGTAAATGCATGCTGCAGTATTGGCTTGCAAAAATTTAGACTGTTATAGTGTAACAGATATTTGACACACATATAGTGTGCAGGTAATAGAATACTGACAATGATCTTAATAAACCTCTGGCCACAAACTAAGCCACAATAAAGTGCTTGCAACAATTTAAAAATTGCAATTTGGAAAAGAAACTGAAAGGTTTTTCATTTCTAAAGGAAAGGTTTTTTGTAACAGAAAATTCTAACATTAGAGATTGGTTCTCATGCCATGCTCCTATTTTAATTAAGTTTTATGCCTTTTACTTTGGAATCCATAGAAAATTACACCAAGCCTGTAAACAAAGATTTTAAGCCGATTTTATACCTCTCTCTCTCTCTCTCTCTCTCTCTCTTTCTTTCTCACTCATCGGCCAGTTTGCAGCCTACATCCGTGCTGCTGTACGTAAAGAGAAGGGTTTGCCCATTCTGGTGGAACTGCTGAGAATGGATAATGACAGGGTGGTCTGCTCTGTGGCCACTGCTCTGCGGAACATGGCTCTGGACAGCAGAAACAAGGAGCTCATTGGTCAGTCACTCAAGCTTTTCATTTTAGTTTCATGTTTCATGTATTCATTAAAACATGCAATGCATCTTCTAATCTAAAAGTTTCTCCTTTTAAATGGTTTCAAAGGAAAGTATGCCATGCGGGACCTGGTGACTCGTCTTCCTGGCAACGGTCCATCCCTGCTGTCGGATGAGACCGTGGCTGCGGTCTGCTGTGCGCTTCATGAGGTCACAAGCAGGAACATGGAGAACGCCCGAGCGCTCGCCCAGACGGGTGGCATCGACAAGCTGGTCACAATCAGCAGAGGACGTGGAGAGAGGTTCTTTCTCTTTTTACAAGCCATCTGAAGGGAATAGCCTTAACGTCCAGTGACTGTTTAGTAATACAGTTAAAATGCATATGGAGCTATAATGTTTAAGCTCTATATTTCTGTGGCAGGTATTCCATGAAAGTGGTCAAAGCTGCAGCTCAGGTGCTAAACACTCTATGGCAGTATAGAGACCTGCGCACCTTCTATAAAAAGGTATACGTTCCCAACCATTTGTCAGTGGTTTAGGAACACTGATGTTCTCCTGAGATCTTAGGACAGTGTGTTCTGTGGTTCATCAGGATGGATGGAACCAGAATCACTTCATCACCCCAGTGTCAACACTGGAACGAGACAGGTACCGATCCCAACCCACCCTGCCAACCAGCAACGTGCAGATGTCACCTGTTATCCAATCAGGTGGGCTGACATAACCACAATGCATTGTGGGTAATGTAATATTGTAAATGGTACAGTGGAATCACTGCTAGAAAATAAAAGTCCATATTTTTAGTGACTGGTGATTTTATTTTCCATTTTTCCATCTCGTTTTTAGTATTTTCTTAGTTGATGTTTTTCGTTTGTCACTTAGGAGGTAGTGCCACCTCTTCACCTGCCATGTTGGGTATAAGAGGACACCGTTTAAATCAGAGGAGGACTCAGTCATCTATGCAACTTCATAATTATTATGGAGACGCCAACAGAAACACAAATCAGTACACAGGTGAGCTTACCTAAATCCTTCTATCTCCATTACAACAAGCACAAGGTACCTGTTTATAATATTTTAGGTTCTGCTGGACTGATTGGAGTAATTATGTTTAATTTACTTACATTTAGGAAGTTCATAAAAAATGTATTATAATAACAGAGAGAACCGTCAGACTGTCTTTTTGAAAATGATCTGATAAATTATCCGGATGGTGAAAAAATTTGACCTGACACTCAATAAGAAGCTGAAGAAACAGCAGTAAAAACTGCTGGTCATTTGACTTTATCTTGAATACAGGTCTTATATAAACAATATGGAACCCCTGTCCCAAACAAAATCACCAATTATAATGTAAATGCTATAAAGCAAAATTAATAATCATAATTACAATTTCAAGAAAAACAATTAGAGATTATGGTCATAATTGTGCAGCCCTACTAAAAAAATGGTCCTGGTGTTAAAATGCATCGACTGTGAGACACTTTCAGCAGATGTTACAAAGGCCACAGGGGCGGGGAAAACAATTAACAAATGACATCATAGCTCAACATGTTTTTCTCTCATTGGTCTTTGTCAACAACCAATCAAATCCCAGTGAATACATTCCAGTCCCATCATACAGTACATTATTAATCATTGAATATTCACAGATAAATGAAACAGAGCAACCTACAGTCCACTTTTTACCTGTACTGTCCTGTCTAAATAAAGTTGCACTAAGGTTACATTTGTTAACATTAGTTAACTACCTTAGCTAACATAAACTAACAATTAATAATACTTAAAACAATACTTTATAGTGAAGTGAATGGCAGGCCAAGTATGGTCCTTCGCATTAACTACATAACAAACATTAATAAAGATTATTAAATGCTGTAAAAATCGTTAGTTAATGCATTAGCACGTTAACAAATGGAAACTTATTGTAAATTCTGATCCTAAAAACTTAACTAGTTGAAATACTGACTAGTGACTTGTTGGTACTTATTTATGGCACAGATACAGAAGCACCTATAAATTAAGCTGGACAGATGCATATTTCACTCAGCACAATCTCTTCAACTAACAGAGCAGTCACTTTATTTCCTGTCCGGTTGGAAGCTTTAATGGTCATTCATTTAAAACCACTTGACCTCCATCGTTACTCATTATTGATTGGTGGCCCTTCAGCCTGGAGACTGTGAATGTGAACTTATTGAGTGAGGTCTTCATTGAGCGGCTGAATTCTTTCTGCACATCTAACCTTCAGCCCAAACTGTAACCTGCTCTCCACCTTTACTGTGGCTCACAGAGCAGAAGTCTTGAGTGTGCCACCACAGGCTGCCACCACAGGCTGCATGCATATATAAAATACTAATTTATTTCACAGTGTTCTGGAATTCTTGATTCTGATTGATCAGTCGTGACATTCCAAGCTTTGTTTTTCCGTCAAAGGACAACTAAATATTACTGTGCAGTTATATTCCGTCTTTATATAACAACATTCTACCATCATACTAATACTTAATATACATACCAAGTATGGTTGAAACCCTTTGTGTTATGTAATAATTTGATGTTTAACATGTTATGTAAGTAAATACAGTCATTAAACATAGTACTGGTAAAGTAGTACTGGTCAAGATGACTAAGTACCCAGATGAGCGGTGAGTTATCTGTTTTAGCAGTTGTTATTGGGAAATACAGAAATCTCATTTGGGTGTTTTAATGTTTGTGTGTGTATGTGTGTTTAGGGTCTGGAAAGCAGTCAGCCTATTTCATTAGCTCGTACCCCTCTCCCTCAGCAGAGGACTCCCGCAGGTCACAGGTGAGTTTAAACCTCACTTCCCTTTCAGAACACAAAGATACATGAAATCTCAATCCAGCTGCATCCAGTTGCCACACGCACGCTGCCTGATTACAGCCATTCACATGGATGTAATACGTCTAATCCTACAGATCAAGATGATGTAATCTGTTGTTTTTTTCTTCCCTGACAATCCTTCCTGTGCCCACACACAAGTGGAAAAACAAGCGTTTCATTTAACAGAAACTACATTAAATGGGCACATTTCTAATTTATTTAGTTTTACAGTAAAAACTAACTCTAAACTAGTCTAAACTCAGTCTAAACTGATGAATATTAATATACATTAGAATGTAAGTTCAGAATAGAAACAGGTTTAATGGTATCAGGTTTATTTAGCCATTACTAGCCTATACAGTTTTCTGTAATTAGTTTACTGTAAAAATCATGATAACCAGGTTGACAATTAACAAATACAGCCCACAAAAAAAAGAGGTATTTACTTCCTTGCAGACTTTCATGAAAGGGATTCATGAAACATGGTTTCATGTTTTTTTAACAGTAATGAAATGGTACATGATTTCAGTAATAGCTAGTTGTCATAGTAACAGGGTTGACACAACCTGGAAATGGGGCTACAACTTAATAAAACATACTACATTATTGCATAATACAAAAAAAAGTCATTTACATCCAGGATGGCATGTGGGTGAGTAAATTATAAGAGAATTTTAATTTTTGTTTGAACTTTGACAGGCAATAGCATTACAGGCAGTTTTCCAAAGTCATTATTTACACACATGTACACAAAAGTAGCCATTTTGTATAATGCCCTTGTCTCCCGTTCCAGCATGGCCAGCTCTACTACCCTGAGGAGGCCAATCAAAGCACCTATGACACTTACGGAATGTACCTGTCGTCCCCAATGGGTTACGAGGACGCTTACCTGGACGAACCTGTTCGTTATCCCATGGTGAGCGAGAGGCAGGTGCTCAAACCCAATACCAACTACGTAGACTTCTACTCCACCACACGCAGGCCTTCATACAGAACTCAGCCCTACCCAGCCTCACCCGACTCATGGGTGTAGCTGTGTATGTGTGTCATGTATTTGTTGATGTAAGTGTAGCCATAGATAGACTATTACAAGGAGATGTCACTCCGTAAGACATATCTGGGTCAGTGGATTCCAGGAATATTCCTAGACCATTGTATGGACAAGCTGTTGAATCTTTTGAAGTGACTGGTTCATTTAATTGTGATTTAATTTTTAATGGGATTTAATTGTGTGTGCGCAGGTGTGTATATATGTGTACACAAGTGAGAGTGTGTATGTGTGGGTGTGGGAAAGTTTGTGTGTGTGTTGGTGCATGTACAGATGGCAGATTATTTGCACCATTAACTTGAATTTCTTTGATCCGGGATTGAATGTGAGCCAAAGATTTTACTTTTCACTCACTCGTTTT
>JAZGTK010016220.1:0-12834 GCA_036877625.1 Ambastaia sidthimunki
GCTGAAAAGATGATAATTATACAGAGTTGAAAATCATACAGAGACAAATTTAGAAAAATAGGATATAGGATAAGGATAACACAAGATTTGTATTACAGTACATCACTGCACTTTGACAATGCACTGCAACAGTGCTTGAAACAATCTAGTTTCAAGAAGCATCCTGTAATCTTAAAATATAATATTTCAGATGTAGTTTAACATGTACCATGGTTCTTTTTTTTGAAGTATCTGCTGTGAAGTCATCATACACATTATCTGCA
The DNA here is from genome assembly GCA_036877625.1 of Ambastaia sidthimunki. Lineage (NCBI taxonomy): Eukaryota > Metazoa > Chordata > Actinopteri > Cypriniformes > Botiidae > Ambastaia > Ambastaia sidthimunki. The sequence goes on from JAZGTK010016220.1 coordinate 264, forward strand.
TTCTCCGTTAGGACCCTCACCATTGCTCAACCCCTTCTCTGTTTCTCACCATGTCTTCATCTGCAATGTTTCTCCGTAGACGATCCCAGAAGTTTACTCTCTCAGCTTCATCCTCTGGCCAGTCTAAATATGTTTGGGATCTCACCAGTCTGGCCAAACTACAGTGTAAAAAAAATTATTTCATTATTAATACAATTTGTTAATAGTACTTCATTAATAAATGAATATCGTTTTAAATAGCTTTATGTATTCAGAAAAGGTAGAAATACCGATGAAAAGCAGAGAGCTCGAAGGGAGAGATGTGTTCAAGAAAGATGACAATGAGACAGTAATTCTGCTCCTCCAGCTGGCGGTGGGTGGCCACTCGCATCTCCAGACTACACCAGTCGCTACGTAGATACCAGCGACTAATCAGACAAACTGTGCACTGGCTGCTATAAATGCTCTCCGCAATGTTGTCCACAATACCTTTACCCACCTACAGTAAAAGATGTTTCATTTTGGAGATACAAAAACACCATTCCAGGAAAACTTGTACAAAGCACCAAATGTAACTTACAATTTACAACTTACATTAGCATGAAACTGTGGTTTTGTATTAATAAGGCTTACCTCAAAGTCTCTGTTATGCAGACATAGCCTCAGTCTGGGGTGGCCTTGTTCCTCCAGCCTTGGAATCATCTCCTCCAGAACCCACCCTTCATCGCGGCTGCAGAATGACACAAAGGCATCATACTTCTCTTCCTCTAGCTCTCCATCCACCCTATGAAGTCGTCTTCTCCTCTGCCGTTGCCTACCCAACCTCCTCTCCACCCAACCTCTCAGACGGAAGAAGAGGATCACGGAAGGCCAGCGGGCAAAACGATACCCAACCGCCACTGACATCATCAGAAAAACACTGGCAGCTGTGGCTACATAGCACAGGTACTGCGTATCAGTTTGACACAACTTCTCCATGGTGGCCAAAAAGTTGCGCTTCTGATAGTGCCAAACACACTGCTGCTTTTGTATGTAGATCACCTGAACTTTTTTGGTGCTGTCTGCCCAATCAAGAAGCCAGCCATTCCCACAATCACACTGGAAATCCACTCTGTCAAGGACAAAGGCTGTCAGCGCTGGCAAAACATCAAACATGCCATCAACCAAGAGTAAAGGGCTGTCGCTGTACAGACGCAACAGCTGCAAAGACATCAGGTCCCTTAGCATACTCCCGGTCAGGAAGCTGATGTCACAGTTTAGAAGAACAAGGATCTGGAGTTGTTTCAGGTTCCAGAAGACACTTCCAGCATCCGTACGATTGGTGAACTTCAGGTTGACGAGCTTGAGACGCTTCAAATGGTGCAGAGTGTTGATTTTTGTGTAACTTAGAGACACTTTTTCAGAGTTTTCTATCATCTCAAAAGATTCTACGTTTGGGAAATTAGGAGCCATGAAGTCATTTCGACATATGAAATAACTGCAATTAATGCTTATCTCCCGAACAGCTTTTAAAATAGGATCATTACAGTTTGCAAAATCCAATCGGCCTCCATTTAGTTCCAGGACAAATGTTCCATTAGGCTGTTCTGTACTGTCCAGGTAAAAAGTAGTTCCATAATGTGCATCAATACTAAGCCGTTGCATTTTTTGTGGAAATCCATTAAAAATCTTACTTAGAGGCAACGTATAAACATATTCCAATTTGCCCAAAGCTAATTCATGAAGCTCCTGCTGGTAACGAAAGGTTCCATCCTCAATACTTTCTATAATGTTGTCGTTGATAAGGAGGACCTCCAAAGACTGGAGGTATCTGAAATCTTTTGCAGCAAGCTTTGAGATCTTGTTTGTATCAAGCTTAAGAATTTTGAGGTGACGCAAACCACGAAATGCATGAGGCATCAGTCTTTGTATGGCGTTATTGCTGAGAAAGAGACGTTCAAGAAGAGGCATACAAGCAAACTGGTCTCCTTTAATTTCTGTAATTAAATTGTCAGTGAGGTCAAGTGTTGTCACAGACCACACCGTTCCATTCACAGCAACACAGAATGGAGCTTCTGTTAACTTCAGATCTGCCATTTGCAGTGCCTGTATCTCTGGTTTACCTGTCCAAAAGCCAAAGTCCAAGTTTCCCACCGCTGAGCTGCTAATGGCTAACTTTTTAAGTTCTGTCCCACAATCTTTTAAATCTTCTGCAGTCAGTCTGTCTAATGCTATGAAAATGAGGCCAAGGGACTGAAGACGAAGATGGGAAATGAGGTGACACAAGTCACTGACATTTGTAGAGTATTTGCGCATCACATCACCTGACAAATTCAACTCACTGATTTGTCCAACCCCAGATTCCCAAATGCTACCCAGCCATTTACCTTCAAACTCCATAAAAAGACTGGAGAGATTCTGGAACACAGATAATGAGTGTGTTTGTATGACTTTGATGGGGTTCCCCATTAGGTAAAGATTCTGAATCCCAGCAAGGACCTTTAAAGGCCAGGTCTTTGAACCTTCTGCACATCCATTGTTCTCAATGGTTGAAATGTCACTGTCTATCACATTTAGGTCTTTCAGATGGGACATTCCATCTGAAAGATAACAAAAAATAACACCAAGGTCCTGTTCACAAGACCTTTTTAATTCTATTCTACTTACTCCTATCAATGGATCAAATATACTGCTTGATACATTACCTAACTTAAGTCCGTTGAGTGACAGCTCCTCCAAGTTGGTCAAACCAGCAAATGCAAGACTTTCCATTGTGACAGAACTACAATGTGCATTATCGAAAAGCATCCACAAATACTTTAGATTTGAAAGCCCTGAAAAAGCACCAGACTGGACCCTCACCAAACCTTCACCATCAATGTAAAGAACTTCCAAATAAGGCAAGTTTGAAAAAGCATTGGCAAGAATGCTTTTAATATCACCAAAGATACAAAGAGATCTAACCTCTGGTCCTACCTCTGACAGATCTGTGCGCAGGTTTGTAATGTTGCAGTATGCATAAGGACCCTTCCCTGGATGATGGGAACAGTGTGGAGTCCTGGGCATGTCTCTGAGGAGATGCTCCTCCATGGTCATACAATGTTTAGTTATAAGAGCAAAGCCAACATTGCAGATATTTAAACACAGTGCAAATCTCAACCAGAAGCGCAAAGCCAAACAATTCGAGTCACACACGTACACACCCATTATGAAGGAATTGTAGATGCTTAATCTGAATCTCAAAATGCACCACAATCGTTCTACTCGTAAGCCACCAGACTGCAGATAATTCTCCCATCAACGCTAAAGTCTTGCTGACTTCTCACTACGCTTGTTCAAACCTTGTGTGTACAAGTCTTTCTTTCACTTCTCCTTTTTCTCTACAAAACCACGAGTGCTTTTAAAGAAATTAAATAGACCTGTGAAATCAAGCTTCGTGTTTTGGTGTCATTTTCATCTCTTAAACACTCAGAAGTTCGTTCTAATAGATGTTAAACACGACACATATTTTAACTGTTACATTAAATTGACAAGAAAAACATGTTTTTTTTTAAATGCATGCAGAGGTCAGAACCACATTATGTAACATCTAATGTTTATAATGAGGTTCTTTTTCTTTACATTGACTTTAATACTGTAGTATAACCATTTGTTCAATGGAGATCAGACAGTGTAATAGTCTGCGTGTTGTCTGTTAATTATGTCTTACACAGAGTTTGTTTCGTAGAAATTCATATTTGCGAAGAATTCTTCAACATTTTCTATTTGCATAACACGTACAGGCTAACTGTGTTTAGATACAGTGTAACACAGGTCAGGAGGAACTGAGAAAAACATTTTAAGGAACAACAAGCTAATCTAAAGTACTTGTGATGGAGAGATAAGGTAAATTTACCAGCTGTGAGATGTAAATAAAAACAGCCATAAGAAAAGTTTCATGAAGACCTTAACATAAAATATTTATATTTATATCTGTGCAAATGAATACGTCAAGTGTGACTGTACGCAGTTGTTTATTCTGTAATGGTTTCACATCAAAACATTTCTAAATAACAGAACCATTTGTACTCTGGCTAACACAGCAAATAAATGTTGTTATGGCATTAATCACTGAAGCAATTTTAAACTCTTGCACTTACACAAAGAATTACGTGGTCTGTGAAAACCTCTACATGCTGCCTTATGTGCTTAATTACAGTAATAGATTCATTTATTATAATACTTCAATTATTTGCATTTCAAACCAGCAGTAAATATGTGAAAACCAAACTGCAAACGTACAAGATGTTTATCGGGATAGGATACAAGACATTTTAGTAATTTTTTATACCACTTTGTCATTGCACTCAATCATACAATTATTTCGAGATATTCTATTAATTTGATTTATGACTGCATATATTGGTCTTAAGGTTTAAGAAGATGCCTGTGTTCTACACAGATGTGCCTTCAACAGCAAGGCCTGACAGTGCCTGCTGTACTTAGGCACAAGTGCAATAGGGACTTTATAGGGACAGCATGGCATTATTAGTTACTAAAATATCCCTCATAAAACATTTTACATAATAATTCTGAATGAAAATCTCAAACACGCTACATAGACATCGAGTCTTAACCCTAAAAAAAACACAATAAATTAGGAATTAAAATAACATGAACATAAAAAAACCCAAATAGTTTCAAAACAATTCTATTCAGTATTTGTACACAATGTTTTAGTCAAGCATGAAATCAACACATGGACTACAGTACCACAGGTAACCAGGTAACCAAGGTAACAGAAATTAGAAAAGCATTACCAATTAGACTTGACCGTAACAGTAACTATCAAATGAACTACATTCTTTTGATTAATATACCCAGACAAATATATATTATATTTGTGGGGGAAATGTGCCAGGACTTAAACGTGACATTAAACTGCTGTATCAAGTCAACATCAGCAGGTGAGTTCCAGGAAAACCATAGTGCTATTCTTTAGTATTTGGTTCTGGTCCTCAGATAAAACAATAGCTGACTCAGAATGTGTTGTATTAATTTGTAAAGTGGACCAATTGTGTATCGTTTATAAATAAAGACAAAGTAAATGAAATGTGAGCATTAACAGCTGTTATATATTAAGGACTGAAGCCAGTGGTTTTACAGTAGTGCTGTATCTTTGAAATATAAATGCATAACCTTACCGATGTATTGAACAGATCAAAATAGACATGCTACGTGCTCTTTAGAAATGGCACTCCTTACATTACAAAGCCAGAAATCAGGTCTGAAAAGTTTCAGATGTTTCATAACCTCCTGATTTTTCCAAACCTCTTATACACCTCAATGAACCTTCAACCTTTCATTTTACCGCTCTCTTTCTTCTTATCCTGCTTCTTTTCAACCTTCTCAATTTCCTCTGGAAGTGCAAACATCTCCATTGCCTCTCTTTCGAATTCTTCCATCTCCTCCTCATCATCATCATCATCTTCTTCACTCTCCTCTACATCGCTCTCTTCTCCATCGGCCATGTCCTCCAAAATGTCTGCCACATCTTCCACAAACTCGCTGAAGGGCATCTGATCGTGAACGAACACTCCATCCGTGAAAAACTCCTTCACCAACTTCCTAAGTTCTTCTTTATTAAAGGTTTGGTCCTCAGGATACTGGATCTTATTCAGGTAACTCTGGAGCAGGATCTCAAAGTCCTGGAAGCTGACAGGAGAAAGGCCTTCTACACGAGCGCAATCTGCTACACTGCTGCAAATCTTTCTCTGCCTGTGGTTGTGCTGTATTTTCTCTCTCTGTCTGGGCCAGTAGTTCTCATAGTCTTGTCCATCATAATGCCTCTGGTCATTATGGTGATGGGTAGACATATGATCTGATGGGCCCTGTCTGTGTTTCACATTATTGCTCCATTCCTTCTCATCTTTGTATCGTTTCTCCTTGCTCCATTCATTCTCATCTTTGTGTCGTTTCTCCTTGCTCCATTCATTCTCATCTTTGTGTCGTTTCTCCTTTTCATTGTGACTTTTTCTCCCCTCATTTTTATGGTAGTGTACCTTGCTCTTTCCTTCTTCCTTAAATTCATCTCTTTTCCACTCTCCATCTGTTGGCCACTCCCTCTCTTTCCCTCTCCAATGTTTTTCCTCTGTTTCCTTTTCTGCAAATTCTTCGGGATATTTCTTCTCTCCTTTCCATTTCTTCTCTGTTCTTTCATTGAATTTTCTCTCACTTTTCCCTCTTCTCCATTCCTTCTCTCCTTTCCATTCATCTTTTTCCTTCCATTCTTTCTTTTTTCCTTTCCATTCTTTCTGGTCATTCTCACCACTCTGTTTATCATTTTTCCATTCCTTTTCCTCTTTCCAGTCTTTCCTCTCCCTTCTTTGTTTCCATTCCTTCTCTTTGTCTTCTTTCACTTTCTTTTTCCCAGTATCCTTCCAGTCTTTTTTGCCTTTCCTATTTTCATCCTGGCCCTCATGCCTGTCCTTTTTCCAGTTTTTATCTTTCTTCTCATCCCACTCTTTGAAAACTTTCTTTTCCTGATTTTCTTTCCCCGTTTTCCCATCTTTTCGTTTTTTGTCCCTTTTCCGCTCTTTCTCATCTTTCCACTCTTTGCTCTCCCCTGTTTTTCCTTCCTCGGGGCTGCTTTTATCCCTTTTCCTATCTTTTCGTTCTTTAGCATGTTGTTCCTCAGTCACTCTTTCCCTCTTTTGCTTGCCATCATCTTTTTTCCCGCTTGTCTTCTTCTTCCATTCTTTTTCTCCCTTTCTTGGTCCTTTTTCCGCACTCCCTTTGTCCCAATGCTTCACACGCTTCATATCTTGTGTTTCTATGGGTGGTACATCCCTTATGTGTCCACTAGAGGGCATCCCAGAGGCACCAACTAGATGAACATGTTCTGCTCTCCCTGAATCTGAGGGAAGATGAAAAAAATGTTATAATGAGGCCACTTCCAAAGTTTTCTTTTGTAGTCCATGTTTATGCACAAAATTGTGTGAGTGCATGTGTAAGTGTGGTGTCTAATTAAATGATGTCAATAAAAGCAGATTTTAACTGGTGGGTCACAGGTTTGTTGTAGAAGCTCTCCAATAGCAGGACAAACTAGCTAGAAAAAAACTAATGTAATTTTACATATTTAGGACAGCAAAATAAGTCATCATTTAAAGGAGAAATGCTTCCTATAGGTTGCTGATGCCAGTACATTCAATCAAACAATTTTATATGAATTTTGCATATTACTGGGGCATATTAAGGAAAAATTCTGCAGTTTAATTTTAAATTGTGTGTGTGTATGTGTGTGCGCGTGTGCTTCACCTGTGCTCTGTGTGAGCTGTGAGACTTGAGCTCTCAGATGCTCCAGTTCTCTGTGCAGTGATGGTAGGGCCTCCAGGTCTTTCTTTGCTCTATCACTTTCCTCTTTTATCCTCTCGTTTTCCTGCTCCAGCTCCTTCTGAAAAGCGGGCAGTCTGTCTAGCTCTTCTTTTATCTTCTGGTAGTCTTTCTCCAGCTCCTCCCTCCTCACACGCTCCCTCTCTCCCTCTTTGGCCAGACACTGTGCAGCTTTCAGTTCACCTTGACGTTGCTAAGTTCACAAATATTGACCACTGAAGAACTTAAATGATATGGCCGCTTTAAGGTATTTAAGTATATTTTCCCTGCTACTTCTTTAAATAAAGATATATAAAGAAATATAACTATTACATCATTATACTGTTCTAATGTAGCACTCCATTAAAAATAGCTATGGGAGCACTATTTATTGTTTTCTCCTTTAAATTACTATGCATTCATCATTCACAACACAGATTTCAAAATTGACCAGTTTGGTGGGGAATTATTCATTTATATGCAAAAGAGGTTAGCCAATCATAAGAGGTCATTTGCATATACACATTTTAGAAGGTACAGCAGCAAAGTACAGCTTGTGTAACTGTATAAAGGGTCAGACAGTGAATGGAAAACAAGTTAAACTAAATCACTACGTTACAAATAATTCAAAGGCTACATAACTGTCCACATCTGCTTTAAAGTGATGTTATAAAGCTATGCACGACTGTACCTGAAGCTGAGCCTGTAGTTTCAATATTTGCTCATCGTTCTTCGCACGTTTGCCTGAAACTTCTAGATGCTCAGCACCTAGAGGTGCGTCTCTAGAGAGTTCAGGATTCAGCCACTATAATCACACAAAACACATCTGTTGAATACAATGTGTGCTTTAGGCCTGAACATGACAGATATTAGCCAATGAAAACACATCATCTGACCTTATCTGCTGGATCTTTAACACCAACATCGCCTTCTGAGAGAAGAAAGAGGAGATCAAGTAATAAAACATGACAAAATAGCACTTAATCAGACATCACCAGCTGTGGACATTGTGATGCAGACGGGGAACATTTAATACAGACAGCATGCCAGCGCTCACTAATTACAGTCTGAGGGATCACACAGCATGCTGCTCCAGCAGTGATTTACTGTAGTATGTGAACATCATTTACTGTAGTATGACATCATCTGATATGATCTTCAGTCACAGCCGTGCACCCATTTGACATCAAATCGAATGAATCACACCATTACCAAGCAGCATTAGCCATTTGTACATGAAAAATCTAAAGTGTCCTGTAGCTCTATATAAGCAACTACAACTCTCCTGTTATTATATTGAAATAGGCTGATAACTATTGTTAAGACATTAAAAATGTGTTTTTGTGCAATATTCAATATATATAGTTAACTATTAAAACATTTTAAACTATTAAGTTGTAAATATTCAGTGAATTGTGCGTATTTTAAAAAAATATTTTAAAATATATATTTTAGTCAGCATCAAAAGAGTGACATAATAAATGTATAAGCACATGCAGCATCCAGTAAGTATTACCTAAAGCATCTCATTCCTTCACCCTTTCAACAACAAACATATTCTCTCTCTCACCTACCGTCATCAGTGTCCATCAGCACACCTGTGGAATAACACACCTCAGTCTCAGACACAAGAACATATTCAAATGCACTCTCTGATACGGGCCACTGTAAATGTACCTTTGGTCACATGACCCCCCGTGATATTAAGTACATGGAGACATATACAGTATGGCATACAGTACAACAGTTTGTGCTGGAGTATTTGAAGATGGGTCAAAGTTGTTTATAACTAGTCTAATTAATGTTTAAATCGAAAACACCTATTTCTTCTAAACTAGATTGAGGGTATGTAGCTCATTCAAAACTCCCTAGTGGCCTCTAAAGAGTCTCTAAAGTCCTCTTTATAGTAGCACATGGTGCCATTTATCAACTGTATCAATAGCCCAATCACAGAAATTGTGTTGCTCAATACAATTCAAAAATCTGAGACCACACTAACAATCTAGGATTTTAAACGAACCTAGTTTTGGGATATTGAAAACTAAAATTGAACATTTTAGTCAAATATATTTAAGATTCTGCATTATTTTAGGTTACTTATCAATTGTAAGTAAATCTGTTGGCCAAGAGCATTTTACATCATATGCATCATACTCACCAGAGAAGAAAATAGTTCCCAGACCTAACAGAATGACAGCTGCAAGGATGCACTTGTTTAATGAAAAGACTGTTTCTCCATCTCTTTGAGGCACTTGAAACTCTTCCTCCCCTTCTTCATCATCCTCTGACTCAGTCTTGCCCTGGTCCAAAGAGCGCAGGTGGGAGATTTTTCTCTTCCGTAATCCATCTCCTTCCTTCTCTTTTCTTTCCAACAGCTCTACATCTGGCTTGAAATCTACAAAGAAGACACACAAGTCATATTCATCAATCATTTTATTAGCAAATATGCAATCAAAACAAACCTTATTTCACGTTAAATAAAACAAAAGCTAGCCTGTTTAGTATAGCAGCTACAAGTCTAGATGGGACTTTTGGATTGTGTGTATAATAGCTAATGTGATCTATACAAGAATTATGTGCTTGTACATGAACATCCCCCAAACTACATTTGTATTAACCAATCACTGCCCTTTGATTATCTTGGTAAAGGTATGGCTAGACTGGCTGGTGGTAATGATGTTTCAGGATTAGTTAAGGATGTTCATCCACAAACATGTGCTATCTTGATAAGTCACATTGTGCATACAAGCGCAGTGTAAACGTGCATTTGGGTGGTTGGCATATGCAAGTGCCATCTTATACATTATATGGTCATTCTGAACCATCTTCAGTGTTCTTTGGTTTAGGCTGATTTTGTGACAGCTGTTTGGTGAATTGAGGCGACTGGAGCTCTATTTCTGTAAGTCTCCATGGTAATTTAATCAGTCTGGTCTGTGCCTTCACTACTGTGCTTCATAAATCTCAAGACTGCAAAGCCACATCATACGTTTTCCAAGCAAAAATTGTCACTTCATGTTGTTGTGAATTAAAATGCTGCAGCCATTGAAGCATTATTCCAAACCACTTTTCTTTAAATGAAATAACTGCAACTAAAAGCATCTTTAAACAGACAGCTCACTGCCTGCTTAAAATTCTGTTGTTGCAAGTTGTTGCAAAATTCTGAAGTTGCAACACTGCCAAAAACACTTAAGTAAATTAAGCCCGCTACCTAAGGCAGTTAAGCCATCTCTGCAACATCATCTCTGCAGCATAAATATGGCTAAAATAAATTCTAAGACATTTACAAATGAAAAATAAATACTGACGAGTATACATACAGTGGAAAAACAAGTAAAAGGAGGCAGGTACAAGCAAATGTTGACTTGATCAAAGAATAAATACCATAGAGAATGATGCACCCAAATTGTTATCAGAGCTGACTCGCCATATAAACAATATATTAAAGTACATCAATAAACAGAAACCAAGCTGTCAAGCAGGCATCATGCAACTCCATCCGCATTCCATATCAGACCTGCCAACTGGAGTTAGGCTTCGTTCTGATCACGTACAATGCTTTAAAAATATATATACATACACAGAAGATACATAGACATAAATACAATATTAAAAAAAACTAACTTTTTTAAACTTCAAAATATTTACAAGCACACACAGAAATCTTGCTTATATACACATAGGAAAAATGAGGTAACAAGTACCATTTGACCTGACTCACCTTCTGTTATGGTCTTCTTCAGATCAGTCTCTTCCTCTGATTTAAGTCCATCCTGATGACCTGAAACAGGAAGTGGGTTTGGTCCAGAGGTAGAGCTTATGTGTGTGTACGAGTCAAAGAATGAATCTGCATCTGTGCTGGGAGTAACTGGGCCCTCAGATTGACCTGTAAGTGCATCTTGTTCCTCGTGATCAGGAGTCCAGGAGCTGAGGTCTTCAACAGTGCTGCTGGCAGAGTTGGGCTCTTCATTTACTTCTGCTGCATTTAACTGAGCTCGACCCTCACCAGTCTCTGGACCCTTCACCTGGTCAACATTTGGTAGATCAAAAGTTTATTAGAATTTAGCTTTATCAAGATAGTTCACTCCAGAAAATTAAAATTCTGTCATAATTTCCTCATCAGTCTCATGCCATGTGACTTTTATTCTTGTGTGGAACACACACAAGTAGATATTTGAAGCTGCTTTTTGGAGTTGCAGGCAATATATTTACAACAGCCAAACAACAGCTTTCTTTTGCAAAAAGATCTCAAATACAACTGAACATGTGTCTCATTCAGTAATAAGACACAATGGCATTTGGTGTCAACTTTTGTGTTACAGGTAAAGCGCAGCCACTTTAATTGTGTGAAACAGAACATCTCAAAGTATCTTTCAAGCTCAAAGATCCATGTTCTTCAGGATGATCTCAAAGAACATCTCAGTAAGGTCTGATCTTTTGTACAAATGTTAACATGGTCAATGTCACAAATTTGCTTACATTTGCTTAGTGACCAGAAAAGTGCAGAACCTAAACATTTCTTATTTTAATTCATAGCATTTCATTCTTTCAATGGTTTCAAAAACATTTTGTATGGTTGAACATTTTGAACCACTAAATTTCAGTGTGTTTTTTGACATCGGAAGAGTTTAGAACGACAGATAATAAAGAAATGAAAATTAGATCATTTAGAAAGATACTAGACTATTGAAATAGTGGTAAATTGTACGCCTCCCGCTGATCAAATAAGGGTGTGTGGAGAGATAACTAGAAGCATTTATTAGTAGAGGCACCTGATGTGGCTCTGAGGGATGAGTTTCTTCTGCATGCTTTGACTCATGGCTGTTTGCTGGCTCACACTGTTTTGACTCTTCAGTGGAGTTCTTCAGCAGGTCAGTGTGGGCGTCTTTTAAGGGCTTAGGTGCTGATGAACAGGCTGGACTCCCCTCGGTCTTTGTAGCTTCAGCCACTGGACCCACATTCTCAACTTCAGTCTTCTGTGCATAGAAACAGATTTTGCATGAAACATTACTCTAAAGATCCTCTGTCAAGATACTTACAAAGTAAGTAACAGGTTGGTCATTTTCAAAGCAAAGAGCCTTTTCATCCATATCTCTGATAATGTAACACACACCTTCACTTCCGAGCTAAGAACAGTCCAGCTGTTGCCATTAGCACTGTTGCTGTTTTCAGACATTGCCCCCTGGTGGTTCAGTCCAGCAACTAAAAGTGCAAAGAAAGTCTTGTTTACATAACATACACAATGTATCACATTTATTTTTATGAT
>JAZGTK010016221.1:0-12833 GCA_036877625.1 Ambastaia sidthimunki
CAGTTGCCTGTCAGATTTTAACCCCCATGAGGGATGGAGCAGTTATATTCGGGTGGCAATATACAGACAAACATTTTTGTGGTGAGAAACAGGTCGGTAAGGTGATCTGAGATTCCTGGATACTTTACCTTGGATATGATTAAGGGCTCGCCGTGTTCAAGACCACCTTTGACTGTGAAACCCCAGGGCGCTCCACCCTGCAACTCAGCCTCGACGAACACAAACTGTCCCTTCTGGGTCACGGCACTATTACTGCATGCAATACTATCATCCATAGTTGTAATATATGTGAACGCCGGTTCTTGTTATTCAGTCAACCAATAAAAATGACCTCCTGAAGATGTTTCTTCTTAGTCAAATCAGAACATGTCAAAACTTCAGCTGTGTTATTAATCATTTCCTCGGATTACTTCACTCGGTATCGAGGCATAAAGAAACGATCCGTTTCCAGTTTAGTTTTCTGTACATCCTACCTGTCCGACAGATGAAACAACGACACCACAAGCTCTCCAACCCCTTACGCATTTACATTTGCAAATAAGCAGGCAAATCTGATTTAGAGTACCACTTTTAAAGCCAATGGTCTCACTTCTTTAAACCCTGTTTGTCAGCTCGTACCCGCGTCCGGCTTCATTTTAACATCACAATAGGATTTGATACATTTCACTGCGCCCGTAGAAAGAACGGGCGCGCGCGCTGCGATTCCGCTGTCAAGCACCGAAACAAACTTCCGCGCGTCTTTCCGCGACAGTTTCATCCAACGCAGAGCGTCGCGTCTTGCTTTTAAAACGCACGATCGGAAGTTTTCTTTTTTTGCCGATGCACCGAAACTCTCCACAGCCATGGATGAGGGAGTCTGTGGTCGTCGACCCCCCCCACCCACCTAACTCAACGCAGTTCATCGGAATGGTGGCCCACTGCGCATGCGCGGCATGTGCGAGAGACTCACACATGTGGAAATAAACGCAGCAGCTCCAAATCACGAACCGATGCTTGTGACCGAAACTGCCCGACCTAATGTAGTCAAATCAGCACCTTGACTGGCTCCTGGTCCCACGTTGCATGCAGGGAAAAACCATAAACAGACACACATTCACGCATTTGGCTCTTTAAAAGTCAATGCTAGTAGTAAAACACTTTCCTAGAGCTGACTGAATATATATTTGGCTGAACTCGGTACTCACCCGCTGTTTAGCTGCAGAAAAAGCAGATTTTACGTTTTACCGCTTCAACTAATCTCATAGATATTAAAAGTCACAGACCAGAAATGTCTTGGAAGGAATTAACATCACGCATGTGATAATTTAACTTAACTGATGTTACTAAAATAAGTGACTTTTTGGACATAGCTGTCTAATAGGTTTACAATCTGTAAGCAACAAAAATAATCACCGCGGCGCCACTTTTTTAATTTGATTCAGCTTTGCTCACGTGTTTTTGGGGGGCGGGGTTTTGGGAACTGCGTGTGTTGATTTGTAGGTCCAGGTCTCCAGACAATTACAAAAAGTATAATTTTTAATGTTTTAAATTGGTATAGACATTATAAAGTAGAAACCGTTTCTGAACTATGGTTTTAAAGTTGAAAATATAAAATATATGTTAACTTTCACTTACATTGATACTGGTGCAATATGATGGGAAGATTGTTAAAGTTAAAGAGTATGATTGATTAAAATCAATCATATCAATTAGATAAAATCATTCATTCTTTGAAAAACAAAATGACTTTGAAACACTAAGTGTAAAAAGTGTAAGTGTCCAGGCTCAGTTGGTTTATTTGTAAAACGTGTTCCTTCACTTCTTTTATGGTCATTGGGTTGAACTCTTTACAAACACCGAAAAAACTCAAAATCTACCTTTCATCTTTACAATAGCACACCTGCGGTGTAGTACAAAAGGCGTGTCCACTGTGCTCAGCAGCCTTAAGACACATCTGAACATGTTTACTGATGACATCATAGCAATGAGGTCATTTCCTGATATCTCCAACTTACAGGACAATAAGGAGACTGTAAGGACACACAAACAACAACAAAAACAACATGTGAGAGTCTTTGTGAGATGATGTACTTTAATACCACTTTTGTAGAACAACATGTCTTAGTTAGCCAAACTGTTCTGAATTGTTGGTAGGTGGTCTGGATGACTGGTAGATTCTCCATCTCTCTTTCTCTCTTTTTCATCTTGTTCTGTTTCTTTCTCTTTTGTAGATGATGAGCTCTCTGTCCTTCGCTATCACACAAGGAGGTCCATGGGACAAGAGAGTAATTTAACATTAAACATCCTAGCTCTGTGTTTTCCCACCTTGGTTCAAGCTTGTGAGAGGATATGTGAAGCAAAAAGCTTTTTGATTAAATTGATTATTTCCAGAACTAATTTGTATGTATTTTGATTCTGTTTGGAGGACAGAGAGAAGCCACACACAAAAGATAAAACATTAAACATTGACTGTTGTAACATATTAAGAACGTAAGGGGACGCCAAACACAAATGTAAAACTAATTTGGCCACACTTTCTGCTTTTTATAAAATGTCTTTTATATTCTGCACGCACACAAACAGGTTTATTATAAAAATCTAGACGGACTTGTAAATGTCTGGGTGGTCTCTATACAGTCTCTGCTTTTACCACTGCAAAACAATAATTAAACGTTTAGTTAAATGCGGTTTTGATGTTTAATATGATAAACATGTTTATGGGTGCAAAGAATGAACAGTGGCGCTACAGCAGACAGTTTGTAATTTTTGTATTTGCGTAACACAAATTATTTGTGTGATCACACACAAATTCAGAGAGTCCAGTCATTTTGTTGCTGTTTAAATGGTGGTTATAACTGGTGGTCTTAGGGTCTCATGTCTCACAATTAGGGCAGTGTACGGTTTATATGAATTCCTCAAAAGAACCTACCTCCACCATGAAAAAAGAAATGCAACATTTAAACGTCCTAAGTTTTGAACTATTTACAGTTATTACTCATTTGGCAGACACTTTTAGCCAATGCAACATTTTTATCAGTACTTGTATTCCCTAGGATCGAACTCACAACCTTTGCGCTGCTAACGCAATGCTCTACCAGTTGAGCTACAGGAATATATGGGCTCTGTATGAACACCCTACACAGGTAAATTAAAGGGGTGACAGTAAATGACACTAGAAGTGTGATATAATGTGATAACAGATTAATAGTTTGACACTTTAATTTCCTCCTGATTGAATAATCAGAATGGACCAGCTGTGAAAATAACTAGCACACAAAGTGCTTTTGGTTTATTCTGTTGCTCCGCTGTCCAGAGATGCTATTTCTGTGATCTGGTCTCTCATACGCATGCTGTCCTTTTATAGCACAGCTTTTGAAGGGCAACAGCAGTCATGAGGTTGTAGCAGTATGAGAGAGAGATATGTTTTATTATTAGTCTCAAGTGCAGTGAATTTTCCATTAAAGCCAGTAATGCTGTGTGTGTGTGTGTGTGTGTGTCTTAATGCAGGCCAGATTAGTGTGTGTGTTTTGTAACTGTAATTATAATTGGAATGCGGATGAGGTGTTGTAATTATTGGTGGAAATGACATTGGTGAGTGTCTGGGTAACATTTAAAATAATACCACTAATAATAATCATTACTGACGGATCGTGAGGTCTTATTTAAGTATTTCACTCTATGTCACCCCACACTTGTTTGGGTTTGGAATGACATGAGAGTGGGAATGACAGAATTTTCCTTTTTGAGTGACATATTCTTTTAAGCATTGTGTTGACACTTTATAACAACAGCCAATGCACTTACTGCAGATATATTTTTCTGGGCGCTCAAGGGCAACATGGTGATTGGGTAACTGAGCAACACTTCATGAATCATTCTTTTGCAGGGTTCGAACTGAGTACTTTTGGGTCACAAGGCAAGATTTTAAATCCTGTACCACTATCAGTCAAAATGAGATGACAAGCAAAAATATCTTGCATGCTTAAACAACAGTAAATGGATCATTTCAGGTCAAACCCTGTAGAAGACTATGCATTTAGAGGTCAGAGGTCAAACCCTGCAACACAAATTAAACCATAGTCTCTTGTCATGTGATACATTAACTCCCCTTGGCTGTAACAAGCGAGTATCCACTAATAAAACACTTACAAGTCTTTCATATGGTGTGAATGTTCTGTAAATTTCTGCTGGTCATAAAAACTCAGGAGAACAGAATGAAGACAGAAGTGTGTTAATGAGGAATCTATTAATAACTAAAGCATTCTAAACTCCACACTGGCACTTTAATTCCCTTAAAATAAACACACTCCAGTGTAATTAAATAGACTGTGAGTTTAATTTAGAAATGATAGGCCAATGCAAACTACTTCAAACACATGGCTAGTGTTTAAAGAATAAGCAGGGACTCTGAGTGCTAACTCTGTTTTAGGCTAAAATCAGGAGTCTGATCTTTGAAAGGGGCTGGACTATTCAGGGATGACCTCCTTTTTATCTCTGTCTGAAACTTCAACATGTTCAGATGACCTAGCAGAAAGTTACTGTAGCGTTATAGACTCGCATTGAGGCATTATATAGTATTTTTAAGATACAGATCAGCAATTATTTATGCAGCCATTGCTTTTCATAGGGGTGGCTGAAATGTCAGTCCAAACCAGCTTTGTTTTCCCTCTCTAGGGAATAGCGAAAACCACTTCTCTCCTTTCCTCAGCCTCTCCGGCTCTGCTTATTTTCTGATCTTAAATTGATCCTCCTGTTTGGTGAAATACATTTTTCACAGGCTGCTGAACACTGTAAGCAATCCGTCCCTTTACAACATCCAAGAGATGCTCATGAGGTCGTACGTTTAGACACTGTATATTTGTTCCTCTCAGACAATTGTTCATCATCTCACTCTCTTTTTTAAAGAGTGCATTGCAGTAAACTGTTGCCTAAATAAAAACAGTAATATAACGTAACGCTGACAGGGAATGTGACATGATTAATTTCCCTTTAATTCCATTAGGACAACAGAACTGGGTTTGTGATTATGGTAGTTTCTCGTATTGGCTGCACATCAAGAACACCAAAATCATTTGTCAGTATCAGCTTTAATAGCTAACAGTAGGTTTAGAGTGACATTGATTTTAGCTTGTATTGACACTTAGGAACAAACCATTTAGACTTGCTCAGTCTGGAATTGTTTGATTTCTGTAATATAAATCATAATATATATTTATATATATATATATGAATCATAAATATAGAGAATCATATATGATGGCACAAAACATGAGCAACTCACTGTCAATAGTTTTACAGTTTATACAATTTATTTTATTGGATTAAATAATCTGCTGATTAACATTTACTGATTGACAGTAAAACATACAGTGAAGGTCAAAAACAGTATTACACCGAAACTCACAGAAAATAAAAACAAGAACAGTTAAAGCAAAAAGTCCAACAAAAGGTTTAGTAGAAAGTGTGAGCAGCAAATAATAATCATTTCGTTAAGGCAAACATTGTAAAAAAAATAAACATTTTATTTATTATTATGCTAGTTCCCAAAATTAAACAGCATAAAATCTCTGCCAGAACTAGAATGATGTGGACCATAATAGAAAACAAAAAACAAGTGATGCATAAAATAGCTACTCTGCTGTCCTCAGGAATTGCTGATGTCATTCTAGCAGTACTTAATGATGTCATAGATTCAAAAAACCTGCATATTACAAGACCTAAAGTATTTCTTACCATGTCTATAACCTGAACTCAGATTCTGAAGGCTGACGGTTAAAACTCACTGGCAATCAGTTCAAGGCCAGACCAGATCTGCATAGCGTGATTTGGGTAATAGCTCCAAGCAGACAGCCAAGGCAGGGATTTAGAAAGGATAAGCTGATTTTATGTCAATGTTTAACACATTGAGCCATCGGAGTGAGATTCCAGGAAGTAAAGCGTGTTTTGCAGTATAAAGATTTGCAATATTCAGGCAGTTTAAAGCACTGCTGAACAATTATGTCCGAAGCTTGAAACATCCCGAGCAAGTTCATGAATACAAATGCGTCTGCTGCATGAGATCGACTTCATTTCATTCTTGTCTGCGGTTTGCGTTTGCAGAATGCGTTGCATGTTTCTGGCCTAATATTATCTAAAAGAACTAAAGAATAATTCTGCCAACACAAAGCATTCTGAGAATGGAGATCCTTTTTTATACAAATAAATAATAAATTATGTTTTTGATCTCTGGAAGAATATGGATTTCCTTTACAAGACTTTTTTGTGGATTTTTAGAGTTTTGGTTTGTTGCTGTTATAGGGTTGTAGAATACTGGACACTTTCATTACAATTAAATACAATCAACACGCAAGCACATCATTTATTAAAGTAAAAAAGTGCATATTTGTAATATAATAATCTTATTGCTATAGTAACAGTTCCACAGCCTCATGCTTTGTTGGAATAAGTAATTAGTGATATAATCATACATATTGGAATTTTATTAATGCACTGTGGATTATTATTGCTGTATAGATGAAAGGAGACAGTTGCCTGGGTTCAAATACATCCCCAGCATTTATCTAGATATAGCTCTTCATCTTGACTAGTTAAAACAAGACAGCGATTACCACACTCCTCCCAGCGAGCTATCTTACCGTCCTCCACCAGGACAAACTTCCACTCCACCTGGCTCTCCATAGGGAGGGTGATGGTGTTGGCCCAAAACCCATCCTTGGCTCTGTGGAGCGGAACAAAGCTCTCCCAAGCCCCCAACTCATGCAGACTCCCTGTTACAGCCACCAGCTGGCTGGAAGAGAATGTAATGTAGTGAATTCTGAAGGTAACATGAACCAGTTGTGGCAGGGGCTGAACAGTTGCTACTCTTTTATTTGCCAGTTCTTCATCTTCTTTGACTGAACTGTCCTTCAGTTGTCCTAGTGTGACAATCGTTTCCAACTCTTCTTCTCCTCCATTTGTGTGTTTTTCATCCATGGATGATGCAGAACAAGCACCGGCTGAGGTTGGTGTTAACCAGGGAAGATCTCGCAACTCTGGTCCACCTAGATTTAGCCACTCGTTATTGTCCATAATAGCGTCCATGATGCTAATCTCATTCTTTTCTTGTTTCTTGGCTTTTGACGCGCCTTCCTTATCTGATTTCTTCTCACCAGACTCTCTTGATAGGCTCATCTGTGTGGAGGACCCAATGCTGAAGGAAATATCAGTGTGGAAGCCCAAGAAGTTCTGGTGCAGGGGCTCATTGGGGTAGTAAAACCTGTTGCTGTGGTGTTGGTGTTTGATCAGAGTCTCCACATCTGGGGTTCCACAGTGAAACCATGGCTGTCCTTTCATTTTTTCTGTCATGTTCATCTTCTTATCATAGCAACAGCAATCAAAGTCATTTGACCGAGGGCAACGCCAATCATGATCTATATCTTCTGTGATTGATGTTTTGTGTTCAGCCTCAAATCCAATCTTACCATGATGTGATGGATCTGCCGCTTGGTCTGTAAAAGAATTGCTTTGAGAAGTGAAGGCATGATCAAGCAAATCCCCCTGAGGTTTACATGTGAGAACATCTTGATGTCTCTCATTTAAGATCTCTTGAGCGCTTTCTGTTTCAGATGGCTCATCTGTGTCTACACTCAGCCCGGTCTCTGACATATCATGATCTCTCAGATCTTCCTCAGTTTCCTCCTTAACCGATTCCCCGGTCTCAGGCTGGCAGTCTAATTGTTGGAATACATCAACATCAGGCGAAATCTTACAGATATCTCCCACATCTTCACAACCAGCATCCCCAAGCTCAATTTTATCCTCACATTCCACGTTATCCTCAGGTTTTTCAGGATCCATTTCCATGCTTTGATCCAGATCAGAGTCTGCTCTGTCTTCTGATGCAGGTTCTAGTTCTGTTAGGAGTTCATCTGTAATCTCCTCTAAGTCTTTAAGAGTGCTTTCATTCAGGTCTTTCTCTGATACCTCAGTAGGAAGGCGTGTGTTGACAGTGGCTAAGAGATCTACACCATCTCTAGACTCTGATGCACTGCCGCATTTCTTCTGTTTCTCTTCCTCATATTCTCCTATAAGACAGTAAAAAAGCATTAGCAACATCAAAACATCAATTGATTGAAAACATAATTTCTGAAAGTGAATGATTCTTATGTCTTCCTTTCTCCATTCTTTGATGGTTAATTTCACTTTATTTTTTCATTGTACCTGCTCTAACACTTAAATAAAACAAGTTTATTATTATGTTTTTTGGACACAGTACAATGTTAATGTTATGTTTTTGAAACATGTATTTATGTCCTTTTTTTAGTTACTTTCTTTAATTGCTGGAAGACCGCGTGGCCTAATGGATAAGGCGTCTGACTTCGGATCAGAAGATTGAGGGTTCGAGTCCCTTCGTGGTCGTTTGCTACTTGTACCACAATAGCTTTATTGGGAAGTTTTATTGGGGGCAAGTGTGGTGTACTGGCTAAGGAGTCGGGTTTGTAATCAGTAGGTTGCTGGTTCGATTTCAGCGCCATCTTGACTAGTAACTATAGTAACTCTATGAGTAACTATAACTGACAAATACATGTCACTTTAATTAATTAAAAAACAACCAGTTGCAGTTCATTTACAGCAAATATTTTAACAGTAATAATGAAATCATAATTGGTTTGGTATGTGTCGATACTAACCTATTTGATATTGTCATCTGAAAGAAAATAAAAAGTATCAAACCTATTTTCAACCTTTATTTATAATTACGTCATAGTTGCGTCATCAAAAGCGGCGTCATCCAACGCGATGTCACCAAACCAAACGCGCGTAATAACTGACAGCGAAACAGCGTTTCTGATTTGATCATTTTTCGATGATCAAATGGCCCACTTCCCTCATATTTACTTTGCTGCTTGCAAGACGCAGAGACAAGCGTGATTTGCCAAGACAACAATTTCAGCGCTACCTGTCTATAAATAAGGACACAGCATGCGTAAAAGACACAAAACACACAAAGCATCTTTAACTACGTGACGACGAAAAACTGATAGCAGCTCTCACGAATGAACGCGTCTCGGTAGAGTGCACGCTTGCAAAACGCAGCGCTTACATCATCACCATCATTATAATGACGAAAGAAATGAGCGTGACTGAAACGCAGCACATGTGCGCACTAACATCCCCAATGAGATTCTGTTACCCAGCGATGGGGACCGTTCAACAATTGTCCGGTTTTACCTGTTGACTCGGTGGGTTTGTCACCCCTCTCTCTTCTCCGAGCTGAGCTCGTTTCCTCCGTTGATGCAATCATTTCGCTTCCATTATCACCGCAACTCTTTCCACACTGACCTCTAACGGATCGGTAAATGAAGAACGCGGCGCACACCGACAGTGTGGCGATGATCCCCACGGCGACCACGGCGCCGTAGCCACTGATCAAATCCAGCAAGACATGAATATCGTGGCGATCCAGAGCAATCGGGTCGCTGTTCTTCATGGCGATGCTTTGAGGGGCAGAGACGCTTTGGATGTAGATGTGCACAGGTGATGCACAGGGATGATCACTTCATTCTCAGTGACACGGGTGAAATGACCCTCTGCTGCGGCACAAGATGAAAACCAGTTCCCGCAATCAGGCGAGCACGCTGCCAAAGGGTTGCTCTCTCTCTCTCTCACTCACTCACTCACCCTCTCTTTCTGTCTGTCTATCTATCCGTCTCTCTTACTCACGCTCACCTCACAGTTGTGTGTTTTTTAAGATAACATACAGTTAGGTCTTCATAAACATAAATATGTACATATATACAATTCTGAATTAACAGGACTAGAGATACAATATCACTACAATACAATACAATATATACGATTTTATATTTATAAAAAAATAAATCTTTAATTAATTTGTTTTTAAAGGTTAGTAATGCAATAATCTTTTGTACGAAAGGGCTCAGGGAGATATTTGCAAAGAAAAGATTTGTGTCTTGACCCAGTAAAGAATAGATTTGAGCAAAACATTTCATCATCTGATATTTGCACTATGATGTTTCTATGAAGCAATAATTATCTTTGTGTGTTTACAAATGTACATTTTCCTTATTGTCCTCATTGCCTTATTATCAGGAGCTGTAAGTCTGCAATAGTCAACAAACTGGAAGTTCTTGAGTCTTTACAGAAAGATTATCTGCTGACACCTACCGGTAAATGATACTATATACAGTTTTGCGCTTAAAAGGACTTTGTGTCGATATTTTGCAACAGTTTCAAATAAGTTCCAACAGTTTTGCAAAATATATCAGCAGCATCATTTCTTAATGTTGTTTTATTAATATTTAGTTTCACGTGTACATTGGAAGCTTTATTGAACACGAGTTTTTAGTAAACCCGAGTTTAAAAGTGTTGAAATTTTATTTCATACATTTTGGCTGTTAACACAGTGTGTCATTTTAAGAAGATACATAGAAATTTCAGCTATATGGAGTAAAGGGTTGTATTTTATTCTGTTCCTGCGTGAGAGCGTGAAGTTCAGCTGAGTTCAGTGGAACAGGATGTAGGAGAAGAACGGCCATGAGAGAAGCAGGAAGTTGTGAGTGATGCTCTTAGCACTGTTGCACAGGTTCCCCTGACAGCATGAGACGTCCACCAGACCTTGAGTCAGTTGTGATGTAGCGTCACACCTTAATTTAGAGGCGCATCCTTTCATGATATCTGATATGCCGGCAAAAGTTGCTTATGTAAAGAAAACAAGTTCAGTTAAATGATTGACCAGATGGGATGATTGTTGATGTTAATTTGTCTAAACTGATCATATAATAATCTGATGAATCATATTACACAGAAAACACATGTATTTTTAAATAAACAATATATTACATACTTCATATTTCAAACTACTACAGAATTGGCAGTTTTCATATATGTAATGATACACATATATGTAATGATATATTTCTGTGAGATTTTCCACATCTCAAGTATATACATAAGTATGTATATGTATATTGGATGCCTGCATCATGTTTGCAAATATACATTATAGAAATTTAATTTAATCTACTTTAAGGAAAAATAGATAATCCGCAACAGGGAAAAATGACATAATTCTGTTATCAAATTCTCACTCTTTTCTGTAAAGCAGTAATCTTCATTTCCTAAACAGTCCATCGGTTTGGAGCAGTTTTTCCTATCACAAGTGTAACACTGCTTTCCATTGAGTGTGTCAGAGCTCCTGTCTGTAGAAAAAAACAAGTATTGTTCATTTTTTATGAACCACTGTTGCAATTGTGAACATATCACCTCATTGATCGTACCTGGGACATTTTGGTTATTACAAAGGTCTGTGTCACAGCACTGTATAGAAACATCTTTAAGGTCAGGGGGTCTTTTTACACAGAACTGTTCTGTATCACAATCCTTTACCTTCATTTTTACCTGAAAGATAAACACTGAGAAAGAAAACTGTTTAATGTTTCATATATAATACATAGTATCACTGAAGTAAATGTACCCACATCACATTCAACTCACAAATGTTTGTTTTCCGTGACGCACTCACACACCTAAAAGTTCCAGCTGGACATTGTGTCTGTTCACAAAAATAATCTGTAATACACTGATAACATCTTAGAGCGTTTCCTACAAGAAAACAGAGTGAAATTTTGAATTAACTGTATTTGTAACATTGTATTAAGGCATCAATTATGCTTATTTTCTGTACTGTACCTGCAGTGAAAAGAGTAAAAAGAAGAGCAATTGAGATTTTCAGATCCATCTTTTTCATCAGTCAGGAGGTGAATGGAAAAACAAGTTCCTTCAGTGGCCTTTTATAGCTGAATGAAAAAAGTCCAGCCCTCAAGCAAAAGAATTTAAACTATGATGAAATAAAGTGGGTGGGCATTTCTGTGAAATAGAATCATAGACCAATGAGTGTTCACATCTTTAAGTTTCTTTTAATTCTATTGCATTTAGGATTCTTCTTAGTATAACATGAATAATACAAAATGTATTTTGTTTGTAAAAATAAAAAGGCAATGTTGCCCCCCCCATGCATACATTACCTGAATATAAGTTTACCATTATAGCATTTAATCTTATACCACACTATTTTGTTCAGTAGCTCAACAGAACCTCCAATCAGAACTACAAAGTTAAGCATTCAATGCTCTTGAACTACAGCTCCTTTAGTATTATGTGTTCTATGAGTTTCTCTTTTTCATGGTTTTTAGCTATATAACGTTCTGTGATGGGCTGAAATGAATTGCAACATTTATATTATAAGTTTTGGGTAACGGAACTGACACTGTTTTCAAAGGTAAAATACTTTTGGCTGCTTTCTGGGATCTTAATGTGTGTTTTATTCTTTTTGTATCTAATTGTTCAGTGAAAACTAATTTTGCTAAAAACGTATCTTGTCAAGTTGAGACAAATAAGCACCTCATATTGTTTCATATTGTTTTAAATTTAGCTTAAAATAAGTAGGAAAGCATGTGCCATTGTGAAAAGCTTTATAAATAAACTTGTGACAATGGTCAATGTGTGACTTTGTGGTCTGATGGTGTGAAAACTGTCACACAAACATGTTCCTTCAGACAAAAAAACGGACTTTTTAATTCTACATTAATAGATATATGTGTATATAATTAGCAAAATGCTTAAATGTCAACACACAGTCATGTTGTCTAAGCTGTTGCAGTTGTAACAAATGATTAAACAGTACAGGAAGTTTCTCTTGTTGAGAGTAAATGAACTGTGTGTGTGTGTCACAAAAAATGTGTCTCGAGTTTTGTGGGTATCACTAAGCCAACAATTGTCCGGTTTTACCTGTTGACTCGGTGGGTTTGTCACCCCTCTCTCTTCTCCGAGCTGAGCTCGTTTCCTCCGTTGAT
>JAZGTK010016222.1:0-12832 GCA_036877625.1 Ambastaia sidthimunki
CACTCATCAACCCACAGGGAAGGACATCTGATCTTCTCAGTCTTCAGGTATCCACCTGTCAACCTCAGGGACACACCTTCCTGGGCAGGAAGGTCTGGGGCTTAAATCCCAATCCCATCAGTCTTCAGGAATGGACCCGTCAACCATCACATGCAGACCAATACTGGACTCAAACCCCTGACCTTCCAGTCCAAGGATCGGTTTGCAATCCCTCTGAGCCACTGGATCTTGCATGCAGGTGATGGTTCTCTTCCCAGATTATAATCAGCACGTGTTGTGCGTCACTGAAATCATGCTGTACTTTAGACACAAGACTGTGTTTGATACACAAACCCAACTGGGCAAAAAGTTGGCCTTGCCCAACACCAACCTGTCTCCCACAAATGACTCGTATCATGAGCTCATGTATGTGGACACAAAAAGTACAAAACTAATTCATAACAATAATGGAGTTTATTGCAGAACACAGATTTTAAGATTGTACAAAAAGCTTTAGTTCATAGAGAGACATGCACAGTTTTACCACAGAGTCTGTTAAACTATATTTGACTGAAAGGTTGCAGATTAAAAGACTTGTTTTCTTTATAAGCCCTGAGACTGAAACATCCATTAAAATATTTTAGAAAAGATAAAAGCTTTAGCCAAACACCAGAAAATCATTTTGGTTGGTTGTGCTGATCTCATTTAAAAGTTAATATTGAATATAGAAGAAAAGTGTAATCACGAGTTTGCTTGTGAGAAAAAAAATGATGCAGAAATCTAACTCTCCAGTTTTAGGTCCTTTGCCACCATCATGGCAGTGACGGGATGCAGAGCTCCACGATGCTCCTCAAACGTCTTCACTGCCTCCTCACGGTACTTGGGGAAATTGTACACTTCCCTAAAAGAGAGAGAGAGACAAACGTCAGGTCTGACAGATATGAGTGACCGTAAAGTTCTTGCAGACAAAGAAAACTCGGCCCAGAAACAGAGGGTGTGTGGTTGTTTTGTTGCTTCGAACAAACTGTCTTTATTCTTCTATGTGGAGTTTCTGACCACACTGACTTTTGGTCAGACGTTTCATTTTCAGAATGAATGAATAAATGAATGTACTTGAAGAGGGGCCGGGTGAATTTCATTCTGCCCTGTTCAGTGGCCATCTTCAGTGCGAGAGCAACAGACTCGTCCCAGCGAGCTCTGACACAGACACGCAACCACCTGAAAACACAAACATGCTCACATCTGCTGAGAAAGGTCCATCATTAACACACATTTAACAGTGTGACTCTTCAGCTACATCACATTCTTACCTGAAACGCACTTCTGCGTTTCGAACCCTGTTGAGCTGATAAACTTCCTGCATTCTCTTCACGTGACTCACAGGAAGAGGCTCCTGAAACAAGCAAACATTTCTTCTTCTGCATCTCCAGATCAGTGGATCTCAACCACACTCACAGTTTCTACCCGATAACTATCCTACAGCTAGAAATATCTTCATTTTGTTGTTGTTGTGACTTATTGTTTGTTTTATTTTAATCATCTTTAGGCCCCTTTGGAAGTTTTTTTTGTGGCCCCGGACCCCTGATTGAGAAACACTGTTCTAGAGAACAGCTGGACGTGTATCAAATATTTATCATACAATCGCATTGCCAATGAAAAATTAAGCAAAATTTTGAACATCACAATAATTATAATTGGCATTCTGATAGATTTCAGTGAATCAGGTCTAATTCTGTCATGTATTTTCTATTGTCATGTACTTTTGTCTCACCTCTTGCAAAAGCAAAGCCATGAACTCAATGAGCTGAGGAGAGTTAAGTTTCTTCACATCTGCCTCGCTGAAACTTGCCAGCTCTCCTTCTTTAGCCTGAAGACACACAAAGAAAGAGGATGAGAGGAACTCGTCTCCATGCTGGATTTCTGTGAGAGACTCGTATGTGAGAGACTCGTACCTGCACCCATCTCTGACACAGAGCTATGCAGGTGTCCGCCATAGTGCTGTCATATCTGAGAACAGAGAGCCAGTCAAATTCAGATCACTCATTCACACACATACACACACAATCCAGACCGTGCTTTAGTTCTCACTTTGGTTTAACGGGGGGCATTCCCGGGGTGTGCAGCCACGCGTTCCAGTCCACTTTATTCAAGATGTCCACCTGACGGAGAAACACAGAGTTCAGTTCCACGCTAATCAAAGACAAGAAAGACAACATATCTCTGCAAACCAGATTCACACTGAAACACTCACCTTGTCTTTGAAATAAGTGAACAGATAGTTCTTCCATTCTTCTGTGGTGACGCTGCTGTAGGCAAATAGCTGAATGTAGGACTTGATAAAGCCCATGAAAACCTCTATACGTTCATGAAAGACAAAGAAACACTATATTACACATAAACTGATCACTGTAATGAGAGAGACTGACAGTTATTCCCAGCGACACACTGCTATAATTACTGTGGTGGATTTATACACGTCTGGTGTGAAGATTTACCTGGACCCCCCATCAGTTCCTCCAGATGATAAAGCAGAGCAAATCCTTTCTCGTAGGGCACAGAGGAGAAGGCATCATCTACGTCCACCTCCTGCAGGTCTGGGACCAGGTTCGTAAGAACATTCGTTTCTCCAAAATCGTTCACCTATAAAACCAGACCAGTTTATGAGATTCAGTTAGTGTTTTTGTATAGTTTTGTTAATGTGTTTTGATGTGCGTGTGTGTCTTACAGACTCCTGCAGGTCTTTCCATCCTCCGATGGCCTCAAACTGTCGGAGCTGTTCGTTCTTCATGCACCGTACAATCATTCTCTCTAAATACACTGTGTGACCCTCATTCAACCTGCAGAGAGACAGAGATGAAAGAGAGAGAGATCAGTGGTCACCAGCTTAAATGTCAACACTGTTCTTTCCTGCCTGCTTGACATAAAGACCTTGTATCATGTATCATGTAGATAAACTGGCTATAATTTTACCCAGATTACAAACTAAAACTGAACTACTAAAAAAGGTTGCGCAGACATTGTCATGGTTGCAGTTGTCATGGTTATCTTCAGATTAGCTGTTTAATAAAAGCTCAATGTGAACCAACCAGAAATGCTCCCAGGTTTTATTGGTGACCAGATTCCCCGTCCAGCTGTGAGAGATTTCATGAGCGATGACCTGCAAAGATGAGTGTCAGACAGATTCACACACAGAACACAAGAGAGTCAAACAAGCACATGAAGAAATGAATGAAATTTTCCTGAGGTGTGTTTAAAAGTGACTTACTCCTGCGAGGGACCGATCTCCAGCCTGACGGAACACAAGAGTAAAACCATCAAATGAAAAACAAAACATGATGTTTATTCCATCAGCATTCTGCATTAATGACATCAAGAAAACATCTCAAGTCATTCTGTGATCATGTGTGTTTACATTTCGGGCTCATTGAATTCATGATCCTGTGCATTACTCTCAAAACTGGATCACAAAAGATTTTGGACCCCATTTACACCCGAAATTGCCACTGTCTGTTTCTGATTGGATCACCAGAAACGGATGCGAGTGTAAATGGCATCACTGAGAATTTAAAAGAGGTGATTTCACTAACCAGTAGAGTGGGGGTGACAAATGTTAGGCAGGGGTTCTCCATGCCCCCGTAAGGAAACGAGGGGGGCAGAAGGAGGATGTCATACTGGCCCCACACGTACGGCCCTGCCAGACTCTCAGCCGTCTTCAACATGGTCTCAGTCTGACAGACAGACAGATAAAAGCAGTCAGACAGGCGCTGATAAGCACCAATGAGCTGCGATGCAAAACACGTCTCTCCACATGCTTCAGCGCTGAAGTCACGCCAAAACCGCATCATCATCATCTCACCTCCGAGAACTCAAACGCCGCCTGCTCCACAAACTCCTTCTCAGACCAAACTCTGGAGCGAGGTCCGATTTCCCTGAAAAACACACAAGAGTGTGATGTCCTGCTAGTTTAGATAAAAAAGTGAGACAAAAACCTCACGTGCAGATTTGTGCCAAAGGCTTTTAATTTAGTTTCAACTGAAAAAAATGAAAAAAAGAAAAACAAAAGAAAATCAACTACCTGCTTTCCAAAGCGCCAACTACAATGGCAATGAGGTAAGAGGGCATGGCAACCTAGCAAAGAAGAAGAATCCAGCTTTAAACAAACATCACCTCACTCATGTATCAAAAATATATTATGATAAATGTTTTATTGAGTGAGAGAGAAACTCACGGGCTGTCTGAAGCGATAAATGATTCTGCTGGTGTCGTTTGGATCAGACTCCTGCCCGTCACGCAGAGCACTCATTAACACCACCAGCTCTCTGGGGACAGACACCTGACACACACACACACAAAATGAAGCAAAATTAGTGTCTTTCCATTGACCTAAACCTTTCTGCATTCATACATTTATTCAGACATTGTTTTTTAAGCTCTTTCTCTCATGGGAACATTTGGCTGGACTCACAGGGCTCCAGGCCAAACAACTGCCAGTTTTAATGAGCATGTTTGTTTACATTCGCTTACTTTCGGTTTATCTTGGAATTCACTTTTCATTTTCATCTTGGAAATGAAAAACGAGTCGTTTGCTCAGTTTGTGCACGTTACCTGGGCGTAGTAAGTTTGCTTGACTGATGGAGTGTCCTGACAGGGTACCATAGTCCTACAATGAGCAGCCTACAGAAGATCAAAACAACTCTGATGTCATCTCTCCACGGTCAAACACACACTTCACACACACTGAGATGAGGCTAATAATCATCTCATGCACACATGCTGTGTTTGTGGACACATCTGTGAGACAGTACCTGACACTGGCTGAACAGATAGGGGTGGGTTTTCCCAGCCGTCTGTGCGGGGGTCAGCCACTGCAGAGCTGAGGCACTGGGGGACGTCTCGTAATCTATCTCCACAATCACATGTTGCCCACTGAAAGCAGTCAGAATTAAAACACAACCTCTAATAAACCAACAGGAAACTTCTTCACAGTTTCCACAAAGTGTCAACTTCTGAGACTGATTAAATGTTCATTATTAACATCAAACACACTTTTACAATGGAGGGTCCGTGTAAAACACCTGCGGACGCAAAAACTTTGTTGCATTTTTATTTCTTTGAAAAGAGAAACTGAAAGTTTCATAAAAGTGAAAGAAATGGGGTGGAAAAACAGGTTATTTAACTGCTAAACAAACGTTTTAATTTTGTAATTGAGTTTTGTGTATGAGGTTTGTGGTGGTACCGTGACAGCTGGAAGGGCAGGACGATCTCCAGCGGAGAGCCCTTAAAACTGTGCTGGGACCCCACAGCAAACTGTGCTGGCTGCCCGTTTGCAGAAACCTTAAAGATCTTCAGATCCTTTGAGTCCAGAGTCTTCATGAAACGATACAGAGACAGAAATAAAACACAATTTGGACGAGCTTCTTTTATTGAAATAAACTTTTTGCAACTTGCAACACTTCCTTATAGTTCCTCATTTGGAAAAGACCACAGTGAAAGATCTGGTCATGAATATTATCTGTAAATATTTATCTGAGCTCAGCTGACAGCTGCATGTCAATATCAGATAAAAAAAACATGTATGTGATGTATCACCTCCAGCTGATGTGCATTAAACCAGGTACAGAGTCCATCACATGTCATTAATAACATCTGAGCCATACTATCACATTTATACACAATGAGGTTCAAGTTACACTGAGATCATAATTACAGTATGAAATTACAGTACGAGATAAAACATGCAACCCAGCCCGATGAAACGTTATCACTTTATTCAACATCAGATCACGAATAGCACAGATGTATGTAAATAAACACAATGACAGATCACAAACTGTACCAGACACGACAATTTATCCTCCAAAACCTCCACAGTGAGCGTCACCCGCCCTGTCAGCACACGCCTGTCAAAATCAACACGATAAAAGATGTTCATGTGTTTGCTTGAGCATTTAGAGAGAGAAGAGAACGAGCTCGGGTCTGAAACTGCTGCCATGCTGGACGCACTACAGCCGGCTCGCGCTGCGCTGCGCTTTTAACCCCGCCGGAATCACGTGACGCCGGCTGGCCTGTGGCATTGTGGGAATTGTAGTCGTGCGAGCATGCGCGCTGAGAGCGTTTTAAATCCTGCGATTGTCATCGGTATTGTTTTCAATCTGTGGTTTGTGCACAAATAAACACACACACACACTTTAGATTAATAGCGTTTTCTGACTCTGGTTTAACTTTACTGCTTTATTCATAATTAACTGTCGCAGTTTAATATACACTTTAATAATGTGGAATTGGTTTCAGTTTTATTATACACACTGGAAGGTGGCCTTAAAAACATTTGCATATTTTTGTAACCATATTTTACTGGCCCTTGCGGTGTCGCCTCGGTCCACTAGAGGACATACAACGAACAGAAATGTTCACTTAGATTAGATTAGATTAATTGCCCAGATTTCAATTGTTGTCGCATGTCCCCTAAAGAGAAAGTTGCATGTGAACAGATTTAGGCCTATTTATTAATATTAGCACTAATTTAAACTGTGTGTGTGTGTGTGTGTGTGTGTGTGTTTTGAAGAATCCAGCTTCCTGTCACTGGATTTCCCTCCAGGAAATGGGAAGATTTCTCCACCCCCCCTGTGGAGTCTCATGTCACTCATAAACTGACAGGAGAGATATCAGGGTCAAACTACAGGCACGTTTTTATTAATGAGGATGAAACATTTAAGACTGAAAAATGACTCTTTATTACCATTAATTTTCCACAACTGATTTCCCTTTTGAGCAATTCTGATTCATTGTATCTGGCCAAACAGTTTGCAATTAAAATGACAAACTTGTGCAACTTATTTCAACTTTTATACACAGAACAAAATAACAATTTTAACAAAAAGATAAATAAACATGATTTTCAGACTTTCAGGGTTGTCAGCGTGTTTAATGAAACCTCACACTCCAGGCAGCTGGTATTATTTCATTTAACTTAAATAATAAACAGATGATGAAACAGTGAATTGAAATATTAACTTCAACACTTTAACATTTTCAAAAGTCAGTAAAGACAGTTTGTATTATCATCATAATTTCCTTATTATGAAGCTTTTTATCCACAACACACTCACACTCACACTCACACACACTCACACACACACACACACACACACACACTCACACTCACACACAGGCTCCCGGACAGGAAGAGAATGACGTCAGTGCGCTCCGATTCAGGTTACAGTATTTTACCGCTTGTGCGCGCGTCCGCGTGTTCTCGAGTGTCGCGCGTCCGCGGATGGTGGCTGGAGCAGGAAAAGCGTGTTTACACAGACGGGCCGAGCGCCTGGGGAAAAGCGCACGGCGAGAGGAAGTGAGCCGGCCCGCTGTCTGCCTGCACCAACTTCCTGCTCCGAGAGAGAGAGAGAGAGAGAGAGAGAGAGAGAGAGAGTCGGGATCTCATTACAGTCTGACTGAGAGCTGCCGACGACCGACAGCATGGAAAAACAGCGCATGATACGGAATTCTGTTTGAAAAAGTGGATACGGACCTGGAAAAACGCGACCATTACGCACAGGTATGTGAATAACGCATCCACACCGTGCCAATGTTTTATAAACGATATTAAATGTGTACAAATACATCATCTGGCTACTGTTCAATAGCTTTTAAAGGAAGCTTCCAAAGTACAGGACTGAAACTCGATATGGCCAGAAAGTCGGTCAATACCGTGAATCTATCCAAATGTTCAGCGCTGGTGTTTCAGTTTTAAATCTGTACGAATATACAGTAAACATGAATTACGCGATTTATGTATGGAAAGAAGGAATCTGTTATTTCAATAATGGGGACATATGTGTCATTCCCGTTACTTGTGCGCAATTTACGCACGGTTGGTGAAATTGGGGATACCTGTTGGACTTCTGCTATCAAGATGCGCATTTTACAAATAAATGTAGTGATTGTACATGAAAAGGAAAGTCTGTTTGAAAGGCAGGTCTGAAATTTGGCTCGTGGCTCTTTAAACGCGCTGGAGTTTCTGGTTTGTCTGGAAACAGTAATTGCAACGCGCTTCCGGATTGAAACTGGCAGCATCTTGAAAATGAGTCACTGAGGCGCACAAAGAAACTTCAGTTCAGACCTAAAGCTGATGTTTCTCCCGCATCTGGACGCGTCGGGGTTATTTTTACGTTTGCAAAAGATCAGTTGTAATGATCTACAATGACCTTTATAGGCCACATTTACGACCTTTACTGTATGATAAAACACAATGTGTATTTCACTCATATTCAGCTGTTGTTTAAGTTCAGTTTTATCTAATGAAATCCAATTTACACACTTTTAAGTGTCCAAAGTTTTTAGGGGTCGCTGTATGAAAACAAACACGCTCGGACATTATGAGGGTCTGGAGAGATGTGGTCGTGGAGAGACGCAGGAGGAGCGCACGTTTAGTCATGGAGAAGTCACGACTGCGCGGACCAACTAATCTTATTACGAGTTTCCGCTGGAGATACAGCGGAGAGGTTTGCGCGGCCGGGCCTGGCGTTAAAAAACTGCCCGGGGTGTTTAAAAATCTGCCCGGGGCCATTCAAAACATCACGCTTCGGATTTTGGTTTCCAAACGTCCCCCGAGCGTCCGCTGCGCGAATCTATATAAGTGTGAGCGCGTCTCTTCTCACCTGGAGATCCAGCAAGTTCCCCGCCCATAAACACACGCAGAAACGAGGACTGTGTCCAAAACCTTTAAAACGGTGTCTCGTCAGACATCATTTATAGGTAGGAGGTCACCAAATGCTGTGGAACCTGGTCCGAAGCCAGTTTCCTTACGAGAAACTACCATCCAAAAAGCGCAGTCTGTGGTTTTGAATGACTGGGCAGGTACCCTGCGGAGACATCAGTTCTTGTTTTTTTATCTACTTCCTGAAAGCTTAGATTAGTAGTTGGATATATTGGCAACTATACAGATCTCTTAATATTCACCGTTAATATAGAAAAAGTTCCAGTAGACTCGCGTTTCAAACTTTACAGCGGTAAAACTGCGCCTGCGCCCTTATAAGTGTCCACGCAGCTCTCCAGCTAAAAGAGATGAATCACAATGTGTCCTGCTGTATTTCCAGCTGCCCTGTGGCTGTACAGACAGAAACACAGTTTGCTCTTGATATCTTGACATTCACAGTGTAAATGTAAAAACGCCACAAAAAATGTAAAAACGCCACAATTACTTTTCACTGCATAATAATTATACATGCATTATATATATTAGTGATTTTATCCGATTCACTCATCATTAGCTTTTTATTTATTTTTAGTTTAGAAAATCATAAAGATCGAGCATCATCCTTTTAAAGCACCTGAATGCAGATTTTTGATTTCATTGCTCACCTTAAAACAGGCAAAAAGAGATGAAAGTGTGTCTGATGAGTTTTGCAGCTTATGGTCTGTGCAGGCATCTCTCCAAACAGCCGTGTGGTTTGGAAATCATAGCTCTCTGATCGTGTGTTTATTCTGTTTGATTAGAAACATAAATCAAGGAAAGCTTGAGACATATTTGACCTCTTGTCAGGTGTCAAAAGAACTTGTGTGTCTGCAAATGTCCAAGTGTGTGTGCAAACCCAAAACCTAAAGGAAAACTCGTGTTTGTGCACAGCATCCGTGTGGTCCCCACGTCCCTGTGCGGAATTCCTACCTTTCAGTTCAAGATCGGTTTTCCCAGGAAGACGCCCTTCAAAGAGAATTGTAGGAAGTCCTGATATAGACAGTTTTATGGTCTTTAATGCAGATGCTCCACTCAGAGGATCCTGGAGCAGGAAAACTTTATTTCACTGCTTTTGAAAAAAAAGGGGGGACAGTGTGTGTGTGTCTGGACATGTTTTAGGTAAGGTGAGTTGTTAAATACTGGCACATGTAGAACTACTAAATGGACATAACTGGCATAATTGGTAACAAGTATGAAAATTTGTCAGTAACACTTGGGAGGAAATTTAATGGTTCTTTACTAATAGAAAAATCTTATAAATAGGCCGGATCATGTTTTACTTGAAATCAGGTTTGTGTGAGGGAAACATCATTAGTCTGGAATAAAAACAACAGAAGTCTATCAGATGGCCTCACTAATACAGGGAAGCAAACAGTGTGTGTGTGTGTGTGCGCGCAGTATTTCCTGGTGAATATCTGCAGACTGTATTGGCAGCGTTGTGCTCTTTGCATGTCCTTCATTTTCACCACAGGTCTGTTGTTTGTGTATTTTTGTCCAAACAAACACATCTGAAAGAGAATTACACACACCAATTACCCACAATCCCATACAACAGATGCAACACTAATGCCAACATGACGTCCAGAAGAACCGTAGTAAACACCGGCCCACCCAGCCTGACTGTCTTACAGTCACTGAAGGTTATGATGTAACGCTTGTTAAAACCAAGCAGCGTGTTCAAATACTTTTACACACACACACACACACACACACACACACTGAACGGCTTTCAGTTCTGAACTCCAATCTGTCAGTCCATCCTCCCCCCAGATTTTCCTGCTTGCTTCTCCGTCTCACTCTCTCTCTCTCCAGTTCTCAAGAGCATAAAGACCCCCCCACTTTACTCTGTCTTATATTCTAGATATCCAGTCTAAATAAAGACAAATAAGCAGCTACAATCTAACACATATATGTTGTGTCACTAAAAGATGTCACGAGTGTACGCTGAGGTTAAGCACCAGACTCACCGGGAAGCCCCCCAAGCAAGATTTTAACTTTGCTCTTCCTGTCCTGAAGGGGTTTAAACACTGAATCTCTGCAACTTCCTGTTGGAAACAATCTCAGAGCGAATGCATGAAGACCCATTAAACAATCTTAGGCTGTAAGAACCTTTCTGTAACGTTTCCATCAAGTAACAAAAACATTAAACGTTATTAAAACATTAAACGTTATTGAAAGTTTTAAGAATGTTTAAAATGTTTTAGATGTTGTATTAACGCTACTGCTACAAAACTACATTTTTAAATTCTGTAATATTTTAAAATGTTCCACTAATAACCTAAGAATAAGTTTTTGATATACGATGTAACGTTAATAAAACTGGAATGCGAGCAAATATCTTTGTGGACATCCTGTTTGGTGAGATTGCTGTTTCCTGTCTGCGTCCGGTCGCAGTGCTGTGAGTTTATGAAACAGTTTACTGCAGTTATCTGAAAGTCATTCACAAGAACTCGACTATTGATCTGCTCATATCTCTCAGATGAGCTGCAGTCCGAGGTGTGTGTGTGTGTGTGTATGTGTGTATGTGTGTGTGTGTGTGTGTGTATGTGGTACGTTTTTGAACCTTTATCTCCACCTCGTTTTTTTCTCCATGTGCACAAACAAGGTCTCGTTACAAACAGACAAACTCTATATTTACTTTGATAATAAACTCTTGGAATCTCTATATGCTGTCCACTGACCTCAGGTCAGTCAGATTGTCAATGTTAAACCTGTGGTGTGTTAAAGGTGAAGCTGTTCCCAGGTCAGTGTTTGGCTTCTGGCTGACAGCTCTCTGTTGTTTGTGTGGTAATGTGCAACAGAATAGGAAATGCTTGCTGAGTTTGTGGGAGGTCACCCAGGAATGATGCTTTCTGTTCACGGAAAGAGAGGAAGAGCACGGAGAGAAAAGGAAATTGTGAGGATGAACGAGGAATTCCAGAAGAACGGATGAATGTCAATGATAAATGACAATTCAATAAAACTTGAGACTGAAAAATATGATAAAATACAGTTTGTGTTTTAGAAAGCAGCTAAAATCAGCAACAGTATTAATCCATGAAAACGTTAGAAATTGGTGATAATGAGGCTAATGGTTATTTTTGGGACAGGTATGGAGAGCGCTATCACGCTGTGGCAGTTTCTGCTGCAGCTGCTGCTGGACCAAACCCACAAACATCTGATCTGCTGGACTTCCAACGACGGCGAGTTCAAACTGCTCAAGTCTGAGGAAGTGGCCAAACTCTGGGGTCTGCGCAAGAACAAGACCAACATGAACTACGACAAGCTTAGCAGAGCGCTGCGCTACTATTACGACAAGGTTACACGCGCTTAAACGTCACCAAAATTCGACACTGTGTCTGATGGCCAATCGTAATCACTGTTGTGTTTTTTTTTGCAGAACATCATAAAGAAGGTGATTGGTCAGAAGTTCGTTTATAAGTTTGTATCATTTCCTGACATTCTGAAAATGGACCCTCAGGCAGTTGAGCTCGGTCGGGAAGGGGCTCACGTTATGTTGCACGAGGCGGAGTCTGACTGCGGTGAGGGGGAGGAGTCACCAAACCTGTCCCTGTCATCGCTGAGAAGCCCCGCCTGTAGAAACGAGTATCTTCACTCTGGTCTCTATTCGTCTTTTACTGTCAGTTCCCTCCAAAGCCCGCCTCCCCTGCTGCGTCCAATCAAAGTCGAGAAACAGCGAGGGGAGGAGGGGCCAACGGTGATTCGTTTCGTCACCAATCGGACAGAGAAGGTCGCTTCCCGCGCCTCCTCATCACCACCTGCCTCTGGGGAGGTCTTCTTCAACTCTAAACCCTCCCCCTGCTCTTCTCGTAGCTCCTCCCCCTCCCATAGTCCAGTCCATGCACTGCGGCTGGGGCGGAGCCCAGAGGCTCGCATAGACGAATTAGAGCAGAGCGCTCAGCCTCTGAATTTATCATCTGGCCACAGGGAGCGAGCTCAGAACCAAGCCACGCCCCCTGAGAGGAGGACCAGTAGCAATGGACTTCCTCCTAAAGCCCGGAAACCCAAAGGGCTGGAAATCTCCGCCCCTTCCATACTGCTTTCAGGAAGTGACTTGGGCTCCATCGCCCTCAACAGCCCAGCACTCCCCTCAGGGTCACTAACACCAGCCTTCTTCAC
>JAZGTK010016223.1:0-12832 GCA_036877625.1 Ambastaia sidthimunki
AGGTAATTATCGCTTCTCCCTGTCAGGTGCACATGACATCTGTTTGTCCAGAAGGTCCACCAGAAACAGATGAAAAAGAGGAAAAATGGAAATTAAAAGGAAAAATGAAGCAATGTGCAAACAGATGAGAAATCCAAGCAGGTCTGAGCTAAGACATCGCTGCTGTGTTTCAGGTAATGAGGAAAGACGCTCCCACCAATGACGGCCAATGGCGACCAACGTCGTTGTAAAAAAAAAAATAAGGGAGGGGAAAGAGGCAAAAATGGCTGGCAGCACTCGCTCCCCTATCGTCCTCTCTCTCTGTACTCCCTCTTCCTCTACACACGCACGGCTTTATGCACCATTAGCCGAAGCTGTGACCAGGGAACCAGCTTCACGCATCCAGTCTGTCTTTGTTAAACACTCTCTGTTCATTTGTGTCCAAAGAAGGGGGGTGTGTGTAAGTGTGTGTGTGTGTAGGGGAGGAAAAGAAGGGCTTGTGAGTAGAAACCTCCCTCCCTCGTATGTATATACATGTATATACATACGTAGTTGACGTAGTATGGACCCTTCCTAATCAACATTATGATTTTAGGTACAAATCTATATGAATGTATACGAGGAAATTTAAATATTAAATCCTGACTGAGGTAATTTTACCTCACACGGTACTAATCATCTCACTGCCCAGCTCTAAGTGTAACAAATTAACATTTAAAAGTACAAAGACCCCATGCAGTCTCCTAGCAAACATAAGCTCATGAAAGCTGCATGCACAGTAATGATGAAAGAATTAGCTTCATAAATGCTGCTAAAATGGTTTTAGATGGACTGCACCACAGGACAACTTACAGCAATACTTTGTCAACTACCCATATAAACATATAAACACTCGCTCACTGAAATGGAGAGTAAAGTGATGATAGGAATACGTGATGAAATCAGCAAGTGAGACAGATACAGAAACTGTAAAAAGGATGGAGAGCAAAACGTGAGAGGAGAAAAAATGAGTTAAGGATGAGGGGCGGAGAGGAAGGGAGGGATGGAGAGACAAGAGAAATGAGCGATGAGCACAGTTAGCCCAGCGAGAGTAATGTCATTATCATGCGCCCCTCCGCTTAGCACCGGGCTGCAGGCAGTTGGCATGGCAACCGCAGTGGAGAGCCATTTCCTGGTCGGTTTGGGCGGGAGAGAGCGCTGGAGTGGATGAAAAAGAGACGGAAAGATGGAGAGAGATGGAAGACAGTAGCAGACGACAGACACACGGAGCACATGGCTCTCTGACATTCTGTGTTGCTATGACAACACACCAATTCACTCCCCTGCCCCCACCAAACACACACACGTTCCTGTTACCCCCTCTGGAGGACTGACGGTCCAGCCCACATGTGACCCTTAAGCTTTGTGGTGATTTCACCCTTACACAACACATGTACACACTCGTCTAAATGTCTGTTTTGACTGACAGATACATGAAAAACTGTAAATGTTTTTGTGAGTAAATGTTATCATTAAATCATCTCTTTGTTTCAAGGGAGGTGAAAAGCTGAAATATTTAGCTGAGAATTTAAATAACAAAGAAAAATATTAACAACTGAGAACAGCAGACTAATAAACAACCAATCAGATGACATTCAAATATCGATTTGCACATATTATAGCACAGAGCATCGTGGATTCAGTACGTCCTGTCTCTGATGTCAAATTTTACATCCATTTATCTTTGATCCTTACCCATAATTTTAAATTGCTGTTCTCTTTATATGTCAGTGTGATATTTATTTATGACAGCATACATTTATCATGGCAGATGAAGCAGTCGTGCTCACAGTACCCTTGAATTATTTACTATCATGATGTGAACAGATGTAAAAAAACGATATTGTAATCATAGATGATAACTTGATGCTTTTAGCATTTATGCTTAGACGTACACATTTACATACAAACAGCCAGCTTGCATGTTTATTGTCTTGTGCTTGGAGGAGTGAGGTGGGCGTGCAGCTACAGATAACTACTACCCAGTGAAATCCTGGACGGCTTCCAGCTATGCGAAGGGATCAAAACAGCCCCCTGATGACATCACCTCCGATGATGTAATGCCTGACAAAAACAAGCTCAGGTGCTGCCACGTCCTGTCGTCAGAGTTACCATCAATTATCAGAGGAAAACCGAGCATCATTACGTCACCATGGTAACAGGGTTGCGTCAAGGGACGGCTCGCCATTACCCAGAGTGCATTTCAGGAACAAAAGACGCTCATTATAGAAAGGTTGAGTTTAGGTCAGGCGATATCAGCCTTCCGTGTACATGCGGACATCTACGTATTGGTTTAAAAAGCAGTGTGAGCAAATAGCTTTTAGGTCCAGGCACATAAAAATCTAGCTGTAATCTTTTCTAAAACTGGAACTGGGTCATCACCCTTCCTTGACTACTTTGAAGTTCTTTCAAACAACACTTGAAGCTAAAATAGTTTCTAATCAATAGTACAAGGGCGATGAAAGCTCAATATGCCAAGACATGCAATAATATAAAACTCTGGTGCATTAACATTATTGATAAATGCTTTAATCAATTAATTAATCAATCAGTCAAAAAAACGAAACAAAATCTTGCGGTTTAGAGAAGTGATGATGCTGGCAAAATATCCCATGCTTCTTGCAAAGCTCTGGGCAGCTTTTTAGAATACAAATTGAGATATTAGTTCCTCTGGAAAAGCTACTGTTATCCCTCTACTGCTGAAAACAGCACAACTGTCAAAGATCCCTCTCAAACATACACACGAGGGAGCCGGGACACAGAGGAAATGAGAGAGAGAGATAGACAGAGAGAAAGAGAGAGACAGACAGATAGGATTAACATCGACTGAAACTCTTCCGGATCATTCCTTTCAACCTTTTCAAATTCTGAATACAGTGGGGCTAAACTGCATTGTTTTCCTGAAAGATGGGCCTACAGCTACAAGCTGACTGTGAAGAAAGTTCCTGCTGTTGTATCCAGCATTTACACACACTCATTTTTGGAGAACCGTGAACCATGAAACGGATTTATCAAACCATGAATCTGACTGACTTCTCACAAATAAAATATACTCATGAATCAATTAACCATAACCATTAAAATGTCTATAGTGATGGCAGGTTTATGGAGTAATCTTCTTAATGAATTGCACAGTAATTAACATGCACTGTAAGAGCTAGTTAAGATCGTCAATGGAGATCACTGCACGTATAACAAAATTAATCACTTCCATTTATACCACAGGAGGTGTCTTCAGGTGACCTATACATTACTAAAGCAATAAGCCAAAAGAAGCATTTATTACAGTGATTTTATTATGGGGTTAATGGGTGCTGTGAAGAGGTTATAAAACAGCAGCAAGAGTAATATGATTAAAACACAAATCTCCAAAGAATATTCCATGTTTAGGCTTTATTTGTTAACATTAGCTTAATTAAATAATGATTTATGATTGAGCAATA
The DNA here is from genome assembly GCA_036877625.1 of Ambastaia sidthimunki. NCBI lineage: Eukaryota > Metazoa > Chordata > Actinopteri > Cypriniformes > Botiidae > Ambastaia > Ambastaia sidthimunki. Next base: position 3,462 of record JAZGTK010016223.1, read on the forward strand.
CTTTTACAGCATTTATTAATCTTATGTTGTGTTTATTTGAACATTCATTAATACATTTTTTTAAATAAATCAAAAGTTTTTAACATTAATGCACAAAGAACTATAAATGAACAATTTGATTAATAAATGCTGTAATAAGTGGGACCTTTGTGTAAAGTGTTACAATGCTGGCTAGGTAATAGAGGTTATTTATGGTTGCCAGGCAACACAACATGGTGCATTAATATAAAATTTAAATGATAAAAGGTCGCAGGTGTGCTTTTCATCCAATCTGAATTCAGCAGGTTCTATCCACTTTATGACATTCATTTTGTTTTAGAATTGACTATGGATTAAGATCTCTCATTCATTTAATATGTGTAATGGCTCAAGTTAGCATGAACTAACTCTGGTAGCTTCAAACACACACAGCATACACCCAAACTCCACTGTGCAAGTCACAAGTGTAGCTTATTGACCAAAAAGGCAAAAGGTTCGTTTTGTCTCTGTGTGAAATGCCCATTTTTATTGTGGCTAAGCAGAACTGATATATGTCTTGAGGGGGAAACGTTTAGCATGGGGCTAATTAAAGATCAATACGACAGACAACACAGATGAGTGTCCTGCAGAGGAAGAAAGAGTGATTAGCTCGCTTGTTTCCCACAGCATCCGCCCGGGTTCAAAGCATCCATGTTTTCCAACACACTTTCAATTCTACTAGCTTCCTGTCCAAACACAGACACAGGATTTCCTCGGCGAATGGGAGATGGAGTGACTTTCTTTAAGAAAGAAAGAGGAAATGGAGGAAGGGTTGGTGGTCTACAACAATGGAAAAGCAAAATGGAGCATTCTGCTGACTGAAGAGGGTGCAAGAGGTCAGTGTGATGGAACACAATGAAGCAGGGAAGCACAATTCTGTGGGATTGCTACAGCATTCACATGTCTAAACTAATAACTAATGCACTACCGGTCCAAAGTTTACTCATTCATTATTAACATTCCACATTGTTTGAATAGTACTAAACTCATTAACACTATCAGATATCAAAGGTAGTTATGAGAATTATGCTTATTATGTTAAAATAAATACAAAAGTACAAATACAAATATAAAAGAAAGAAATGATTAAATGACAACAAAGAGAGTCCAAAGGTGATTCAGATAGTATATAAAAACAGCAGAAATAAGGAAAGCTGTAAGACATTTGCACAGTAAATCTCTTGACTGACAGCTGTCCATCTGGGCCTGAACATCCCACTGTTATCTGTGATTTGAAATGTCCATGCGGCTTAAACCATCAACTGTATCATAACTGTCATAACAGCTCTGACGAAGCTGATCTTATAACTGTCAACTGCTATTATGCAAATGGACAGTCTACGACGTGTCAAGCAGTCGAGAAACATAAATCCTTCACCATCTTCTGTGTAATGCTGGAAAGAATAAATTCCCCAGCTAACAGGAACATTGGCTAACATTCTCTAAAAGTCTTCTCAAAGTTATCAAAAACATTCTTGGAGCAATGTTAGTGAAATGTTTTTAAAGGTTATATATCATATTTTAAAAATGTTAAATAGTGGAATGTTTAAAGAAGAATGCCTAAAGAATTAAAAACGTTCCAATAACAAGCATTAACGTTTACAGAACGTTTAATGTTTTTTATGTTTTTGTTACCTAACGTAAGCATTAGGGAAAGTTTTTTCAACCTAACATTGTTAGCTGGGACATTTTGTCAGATTTAGGCTGTGGTGAATATGAGAACAGTCCCTTTAAGAAACACACCTGTCAAAATACACTCACATGAACTCCCTTTCTCCATAATAACAATTGTGCATGACATGTTTCAGACAGCATGCGTGTGGGCTTGTTTGTGTGCGTTTATGATAGTATTAATCCTTTGAAGTGTAGACCAGGCCTTTGTGTCTCAGTGCGGGTGGATGCTGCAGTAGCTGAAGATGGTTCTAAAAATAGAGCCCGACTCTTCACAAAAACACCTGACAAGACTCTCACTTCTTTCCATTTTCCAACACACACATCACACTCATCATCTCCCAGTCGCTTTGCTTCGCTCCTCACTGAATCTAATTACCACGAAACCGGTATCAGCTCAGCCGTCTACACATCAGCAGTCCACATCAGGCCTGGGGTGTCAAATAACACACATGAAAAACATTAACACGCAAACGAAATGAATGATACTTCACATTGTGTTGTTTGTTAAGAAGTGGTGTGCTCTTGCTTTTCTCAATTATCAGATACATGTTTTTCATAAGGCAGATGATGTTTGACAAAATTGTGGCGCAAAAAACACCTAGAAACACCCTAGCAACCACCTGGCAATGCCAAAAACACACAAAATACCCTAGCAACCACACGGCAATGTGTTAAGAACACCTGTAAACATTTTAGCAACTGCATAGCAACACCCTGGCAACCACCCAAAACACCCAAGCAATAATGACAAGTTTACCACAGGCAAACATTAATCATATACTATTCACACAGTGTTTGTTTGTCTTACTATTTATCAGGCAGTAAGCTCAGGATTTGTATAAATAACTGTACATTAAAAGTCTATATTTATAACCCCACTAATCTAAGACAAATCTATACTGCCTGCATACAGCAACAAGCATTTTAAATCAATGTAGGACCACAGCCTTGATTTTCCAACACACACACAAACACATCCACACAAACAAGTCAAACTGGCACGATCTCAAGGTTATAAGCTCATACATAACCCACGCACATATATATCCACTAAACCACAAACACATTATATTTATATAATCACAGCTAAGCAGGACGCGAGACGCACACACATGCACACAGAAACAGTGAATAAATACGATACCTGAGTCTTAACGCATTCCTGCAGAGCAGCCGGGATGAGGAGAGAAGCAGAAGAGACGGGAGTTATTATCAGACTGAGTTACTGAGGAGCACAGCAAGCTCACAGAAAACTGGTTAGGAAGCACTTTGCAAGTCATACTACGGGTGGAACAGAGGGACACATCGTTTAGAAAAGCTCAAACAACAGAGGGTAGCACACAGACAGACATGAGCCGGATGCTACAACAAAAACCCTGAAGCTGACATAAAAGAGCTTCGGCTAAATATGCAACCAAGGCAAAAAAAAATGTTGTGGCAATGATATTTAATGGAGGTTGTTTAGTAATTAAACTCAACGATCGGCTAAGCAAGAGACGCAAATAAAAGGAAAAGGCTGGTAGTCCTTTACTGAGCAAAGATTTCTTGATCACTGAATACCAGCTGCCCCACAGTAGCAGAAAGGAGGGAAAAAAAGAGATTGATAGAGAAAGAAAATGGTGTCCAGTGTATGCTGAAAACAAATCAGTCACTATTTACGGTCCATGTAGATGGTAAAGCTAAGACTGTCTATTTTAAAGTCATTCTACTGAGAGACAAACTAATTTAAACCCTATGAAATGGCTTGACAAGTGTAGTTTTCTATGTATTTTTTTTAAACTACAATCATTGTGATGAGTCAGCTACACATCATCACCTACATTCAGGCTGTTCTACTATAAATAATTGTGCACCTGCATGATGCCTTAAACATGACGAATCTGTCCAGGGTATAAAGGAGCTTAGAGCATTTCTAAAGACTCTTACTGAAGATACTTCTGTAAGACAGGCAGAACACAGCACAACCGTTTCAGTCTGAATGAGAATCTGCACATCAGATCCACAAAAATGAGATATTGAAGTCTGATACATGATTGCCCTGTTTTAACTGAGTTTTCACCTTTGGCTTTATCTGACGCTTATAAAAATCCCACTATGGAGGTGCTCTCAAAAACGACAGGATTAGCCAGAACACCCATCAGCTTAGCATTCGATTCGCTGTGGTTTTACTCAAGTGTGCTACTCTGATTTTCCAGTAGTTTGGAAAAGTTGTCCAGCTGACTGGATAGGGTGGTGGGAATAATTTTGTGGCGTCTCCTTGTAATGTATCTCAAGGGACAAACAATTAGGCGCAATGATGCTTGGCGATGTACAAAACAAAGCAAGAATTCCCAAACATGTTGAGGGAACACTGGCCCCTCTCCCGTGGGAACAGGAGGAATGCTGGGAATGAACAACAGCAGATTAAGGGGCGAAGATCAACAGTGTGTCTACGTGAGGGTCCGCCTTTGAACCTGCATGAAACATCTGAGGAGGCCAACGCCCTAAAAGAAACATTATAAAAGTGCCGTTCTGCTGTCAAATCTGCAGAAGATTTAGTGGAAACAATTTTACACTTGACTATCTGCATACAAGTGCATACAAGGACAGAGTCTCTTTCTAACCTGCTACAGCCCTCATTCTTTAAAGTAAATAAATTCAGAATTTAAAAATCAGAAAATGTTGTGAGGCTTTCTGTCCCAAAAACGAACGTGAAACGTAAGTTGGTTGTATAATTTTCAGATTTTAAATGTATTTTAATATACTTAAACTTTTTTACAAATTTAAAGCATTATCGCATCACATAATGCTTTACAAGTGATGCTCACATTCAGGTCCGCCTCCATTCTGCTATGGGCCGCCCATTTTTTAATGATCCAATCAATTTCTCTCTCTGTCCTATTCAACTAAGGGTGCAGAACATTCTCACTTCAACCAGCAGCACAGTGGGCACTGAGTGCATAAACACATCTTAAGCAAGCAATACTGACAATAGGCACATATTTACAACAGTAGATAACACCTACAAAGAGATCATACAGCCGCCACCACAGGGAAAACAGTGAACAACCGTAACGGAAAATGACAGGAAAGCCTCCACATACAAGCAAAAACGGTGAGATTGCTGCTGTGCAGGTACAAATAACATTTACGAAGCAAGTGTGCAACAGCTCGTAATCAAATTAATACACAGACGCCATGCAGATTTTTATCCATTAGTGTAAAAGCGTCTGTAATAAGCTCAAAAGATCCCTGAAACTGCATTAGTATTTGTAAAATGTTACAATGAGTCAGTACTTCATTTTAAACCTGAACGCTAAACAAGTTTCTCACCATTTCCTCTTACAACAAGGGATTTAACACTTAAAAGGGGTGATAATGTTTCTTCATATATTTTTTACCTGTGAAGGGTTTTGTGCCCAAACTGTCATAAATTATTTTCCACTACCATTTTCCATTCTCTCTTTGATGCTTAAAATTAAACAGCCCATTGCCTTTAAAGCTGCAATCCGTAAGTTTTGCCTCTCTGTCGACATCTCTGTTTGAAAGATAAACTGCAGGTTCTTTTACGTACATATTTTAGGTCTTAAAGTCAAATGAAGCTATACTGACAATTTCTGGGAAGCCGTAACATACAGCTTTATTAATAAATCATTATCAGGAAAGAAAACAAAAGGTTTTCAACACTGATCAGTCATGCACTTGCTCAATACCTGAATTTGGTTCATTTTTAACAAAAACGTTATGGATTGACGCTTTAATAAATACCATTTATATATAAATGTAAAATGAGAATCAAGTTTTATTTCTCCTAAGGCTCCTTTTTTATCTTTCAAACTCAAAGTCTCTTTTCAATGCCTTAAATTACACTGTGACCAATTCATATAACATATCTATGCCGAAATACATGACCACAATGATCTGTGATTGCCAAAAATGCTCTTTTTTTAAGTTCTTCTGTTACAGTATGATTTACAGTAAGGACAGTTTGTTTCCTCATGATATTGTATGACTCTTTAAAGTTCCTCTTTCAAAGGCAAGATTAACATTCAAACACAGCAGGAGGGTTCAGGCCAGATTTAAAACAGAATGAAGAAACCTAGCGATGTAGAATTAAGTAGAACAAACAACCACTGTGGGCTAAAACAATAGCACAGATACAGTAATTAAAAGATATAAATCAGCCTGCTACACACTATTCAGCAGTTACAGAGAGTGAGAGTGTTGCACAGCTAGATTGTGATGTTAAACAAACCTCAAGCTGTACTGACAGCATCAGTTGCGTGTCAATTACCACCTGCCTGCTAAACTTCCATTGTAAGCGTTACTGTAATCGCATTTCTTATTCATATTTACTAACTGAGGAATGAGTTTACGCACTATGTCGGGTGTAGCTGCAGAACAAGTGTACACATATCAGCAAAGCAAAGGGGAAATAAACATTGTTCCTTCCACATTAGTTATTTGAAGACAGAGAAGTGTTTGAAATGAGCAGTAAAAACAGACTTCCAGTAACCTAAAGCTTTAAATAAGTGTTCCTGTAGCTCTGTAACTGGTAGAGCATTGCGTTAGCAGCGCAAATGTTGTGGGTTCGATCCCAGGGAATGCGAGTACTGATAAAAATGTATACCTTGAATTCACTTTGAATAAAAGCGTCTGCCAAATGATTAAATGTAAATAACATTGCTGTTGTGAAACTTACAAAACATTAGTAGCTACATACAAGAAAAACAAATGGGGCTTATATGAGGTGAAAACTGATACACAGAGACACCCCAAATGTGACACCAGATATTGTCAAATCTATGCAAATACCTGCTAATGAAATAAACGGGTCAAGGTAAGAAAATCATACATGCCGTGTGTACATTATGTCATGGCAGTCAAATAATATTATTCCGCATCATGCATAGATTGGGCTGGACGGTATAACTGGTAGAGATGTTGCTGTATGGTTTATACAACAATGCTGTTTGGCACAATGCAAAATAGTGTCTAGCTGTTTATGGTTACCAAGCAACAATCTTTGAGTCCATCAATTATAATAAAAGGCTTCAATCATACCATCCACCTCTATGCATAGGTAACATTTACAGAGAAAGATTTTACGCAGGACAAACGACAAGCATTTGGAATGACATACATTTACCATAAACAGGAAATATGGAAATAATATAAATAAACAGGAAAGCAAAAGCCAAACAGGTGAGGAACGCCAATCAATCATACAGGGGGTGGAGCTACGTTTAAAGGAGGAGCCGTACAGGTAAAGTATGAGCATGCGACTCACTGTATGGTATCCTCGTCCTATAGGCGGCTTGCCGGCTGGATAAGGGTCGACCGTGTCGATGATGGTCTGCCGCTCGCCCTTCTGGTTGATCTTGCGAAACCGTCGGCGGGACTGTCGGTGTGAAGCCTGTCGCTGAAAATACTCCTCATTCTCATCCATATAGTCCACCTGCGCAGAGAGGAGAGGACCCGAGTGAGACACCCTCTGTATCGTCACTCCCTCCCTCCCACTTCTCTCACTGCCACTGTGTAAAAATAGCAGCGGGTGTGCGAAGCTGTCTGTTCTGTGTGGTGTGTGTGTGTGTGTGTGGGCTGAGCCTCAAACGCCTACGTCAAAGAGATGTGCACAACTGGAGGGGGGACGCAATTTTTAAAGAGGAGATAAAATTTTAAACTTGCAAGGACTTTTTGATGAGAAACTGTGTTTGTTGTGCAGACGCTAAGACTGTTTCAACTAACTGGCCAACAGAAATGAGTTTACATGGCAGAAATGTACTGTCTACATCTATGGTATGTGGACCTGAGGGGTTGCAGGGGATATTAGGAAAAATTTCAAATTAAATAATGATTTGGGATAAATAACATCTGTCTGTCAAAAGGCTAATAATTCATAACACAATTCAATAGTTAAGATCACAACTTGCAGGATTAATTTGCTTAAAAATCAAAACAAAATCACAGTCATGTCATTCCAAACTTGTTTAAGAAGAGATACATTACATTAACACAAAGCCTCCAGTCACCATTCACTTACACTGTAAAGAAAGCCATCTTTAAAATTTATCCTTGTGTTCCACAAAAGAAAGTTATAGGAATGACAAGACGGTCAGTACGTATTTTACGTTCAGTAACATATATTTCATTTACAGCTCATTTGAAGCAAATCCAATAAGTTAAAAGGAACATACTGCTGGATATTGTGTTGCTGTAGCATCAGACGCAGGAAATGCATTGACAGCCAGTACCACGTGACCACGATGCTGCCCTGCATGCATGCAAAACCATGCGATCGTCAAACACGTCACGGGGTTGAGCTGTATAAAACGTGCTGGCCACTGTGACACCATAAAGAGTGACACGATTATCTCTCTCTTCTTATTTTGCTGTAGCTTCACATTTCACACCCACTCTGCCTTTGGGATTACACATCAAATCTCTCGCTACCGTACCAACCGCTGCTATGGCAACTGCCGGCGAGCTCCGAGCAGTGGGAATATATTGGGCGGTGTGAGAGAGCGAGAGTGCAGTATCTATATCCTGCCTCTGCCTGTAATAACAGGGCAGATCTGACCAGTAATAACACACAACTTACCCAATGAGGGCACGATGAACCACCAATGATAGCAGCCATCACCCAAATCTGAGATTTAACATACAGCCACACATACAGGGACCGGTGCAGATGTTGTCACATGCAGAGAACTTCAACCAAGCTTAACCAAATCCAGAGCTGCATATTTAGATAGGCAGGGTTTTGATCTAAGCATGTATATTCATATGAGTTGGTTTTATGGAATATAGGACAAATAGAATGGCTTGGATTCCTACATGTACTTTTTTAAGATTGGCTAAGAGGAGGCCATGAAAATGCACCACAGTGGGTTGAGTAATTTAAGAGGAACGAATCCACAATACAAGTCTGTTCATGGTAAATCCCAAACAAGAAGCCAAATTTAAAAGAGAGCATTATGGAACATTTGTACCCCATTTATGAGAACTGAACTCCATGTACAGTAAGCTGTGTTCCAAAACCTAATGAGCTGCCTACATACGTAGCTAACTTCTAAGACAGCCTCCTAATTCAACTGAAATGGAAGCACGAGGTTTGAACTGTTTTACATAGGCCACAAATTAATGCATTACAATAATACAGAATACGGTGATGTTAAGATCTACTCCAAAATTACTTACCACAATCATCTCTGATGGCTCCAGAACGATGCACTCGCACCCACGACGTAAACTCCCAGCAGACCGCTTCCCAAAACTAGAGTAAAAGAGAAGACAGAACGTTTATAAGCCACCCGGCCAATTATGGAATTCCGAGATTCCGTGGGAATGAAAGCATATATAGAATACGAGCCAGTAGAGCAGATATCCACACACTTGTGGCAGTGTTTCTGGCCTAAGCGGTAAGATTCCACTGGGAAAGAAACTACGATCAGGCTGGAAAAGTTCACCGTATAACATCACAGGCTAATGAAAGAAGTGCATTGAGAAGACATGGAGAATGAGTACACAGAATACTCTGTACTGAAAATATAAATGTGAGGTGGAGTTCTATGCAGTATGAAGGAAAATACAGACTTTAGATAAAGTTTAACTTAAAACAGTGATACAATGTCAAAGCCACGGCCTGAAGTAAGTGCATGACCTGTGACACATTAAGCAGCGGAGACCATGCAGGTAAA
>JAZGTK010016224.1:0-12832 GCA_036877625.1 Ambastaia sidthimunki
AATAACGACATAAGTAATTTAAGATCATCTTTCCTATATAACAGGTCTGTGCTTTTTCTTTTATTAAACTAAATAGTCTTATGTTATTTATACGATGGCATGTCATTTCTTTCTCCACGTTTGCGCGTTTACAATCGTCCTCCGTATCGCGCACGGCGGAGTTCCGCCCCGATGCGCGCACACACCCACCAGCGGACAGAGAGCGCGCGTCGGAGAATATGTCGCATCAGGCTGAAAAGCAGGCAAAAATATCCGCGTTTTTTAAACTTTGATAAAGTGTTTGTGTGAGTGTTTTGCCGCACCACACATAACCCGCCCCCCCAAAGCCATGATCCTAGGGGAAACACTGTAATTAATGTACTTGTGTAAAATATTTTTTAAAAATATATTTTTATTTGTACTATGTGGTAACTTTGATATAATTGCAATAAGGTACTTGAGGCCATGTTATGCTATAAATATAGTCAGTTTATTACAGTAACATAAACCAAGATTTACCATGAGCTCCAAATTTATAATTTCTTCTGCAGAAAACAAAGAAATTCCGAATTAATTTTTTTATATTTATTATTTATTTAGTAGTTGGGAAACAAAATAACAATGAAGATATAAAAAACGAAGTAATAAATAAATACATATAATAATATAAAGGCAAACAACAAAAGTTACCATGGAAACTTAAACCACAGGAAAATAACTCAGGATTGTCCCAGTTACTATGAAACATTGCAAACATTGTCAGTTCCTTTACACATTCAAAAAGCTCATATAAGTCTTAGTGTTGTGCATAAATATCAACATAAAATGTATAAAATGTTTTTGTAATTAAAATCAATGCTATTCTGTAGTTATAAATCAACATAGTTCAATAGTCTCTGTTCTCAATAGATTTGTAGTCAAATGCTCTGTTTTGGAGTGCAACCTTATTTTCTAAAACCACTATGGAGAAAATGGAAAGGGAAAGCCACTTCAGTTCCTTTAAGTCTTGGGAGCAACAGATTTCTTAATTTCACACCTTCCTTCACAATTACATTTTAACATGTTTGTCATCCTGCCCATTAGCTGATGTCACAACACCAAATGTTTGCAAGCATAGGCAGTCTGGTGTAGAGGACTTTATTATTACTTCAATACTCAATTGAGTTTATTCCTGTTCCATGATAGTTTCTTTAAGCATATTTATAGTCTTTTCACTTTGAATTAGTTGTAATTGTCTTTGTATCTTTTTATGGCACCCAGTCTCTCTCATAAGCGCCACCGCATAACACTGCCGTCATATAACAGTATAAACAGCATAAAGTTTATCAGAAGTTTCAAACGTTTTAAGGTCACTAATAAAGAAAAGGAGCTATTAAAGCCCAGCATGAATGTGGACTTCAATGTTGTTTAAAAATCATTTTAGGGTGATTCCTGAAGAAGCTGGCTGATGTAGAATACTTTGAAGATGTGACAATATGTTTATGTTTAAGTATGTTTTGATTTATTTAGCATGTTTCTAGTCACCACAAAATTATAATAGCGTGACTTTACACAACTGCTTGTATTTGCTGTCACTCAGAATGTCCAGATGTTCATAAATGGTGAATTATTTTTGCAGGCATATGCCAGCTGTTGCAGAAAGCTGATCATACAGGTTATCTGAGCAATGGTTGATAACTTGATATTACCCAAATGAAGCAGTGAATTGTCCACGCGATGATACACATGCATTAATTTCAGAAAGATATTTGATAAAGTATTAAGATCTTTTGCCTGCTTTTTGAAAACTTGCTGAAATCTTTATAAATATGTGTGCAGCGCGTCAGATGTCAGTTACTACAGTGTCTGCAGGCAGTTCTACTAATGAATGCTGTACCAGCTGAGCTACAGGAACACACAGAGCAGAGCACAGAGTTTGGGTTACCATGCTTGACCTGGTGATTATTGAAATTATTAAGTTTATTAAGTTAAGTTGAAGTTAAGTTGCAATGTCTCTTTGAAGGTCTATTTTTGTAAGCATACAAAATCTCCACAAATGATAAACATGTTGCCCAGTTTTTTTTTCTGTTTTCAAGTTTCTGCTAAGTAGAAAGATTTCTGTCACATTTGCTTTTTTGTTTGGTGACAAAAGTGCGAATGTAAAGTGACAGTATGAACACATTCTCAATCAGTCTCATCAGCTGCTGGGAAAATACATCGTTTCTAATGTATACTGAGTTCTTCTGTGATTTAATCTGCTTTCTAAAACATTTCCACTGGACTTTATCTCTTGATGTAATATCCAACAGCCTGAAATGCAAAGAAACCTTCGTTGTGTTCATAAGTCCTCAGTTCTCTTTTATTCATGCTCAAGTTTTAACAGATTAGCTGTAGTGCTACACAAAGTGAATGTTGTCTGATGTACACTAACATCGTATTGATACCTGTACAGTTACTCCTGCTGTGAGGATTTCACATCCTTTTTCCACACACACAGTGTGAGTTCAGTCTGCACATTCCCACACCTGCTCTACATCCACCTGAAGTCAGATCACGTGTTACAAATGCTTCATATAAATCAAACCAACACACAGCTAAATGTTTTCGTTTCAGAATGTGTTTTTCTCTAGACTCCCTCGCTTCAGTTCATGTGTTAGCACAGAGCAGGAGGGGCCTTTCATTGATAGATGCTTGTGTTTTCCCTCACACTGCTTGCTAAGCATGTTTGTGCTGGAAAGGCCAATACAGATGTATCCTGTTATCTCGTCTGTAACTGTGCCTGGACATGTAACAGCTTTTCTCAAACTGTCTCACACTGTAGCACAGGACTGTCAAAATGATTGTGTGTGTGTGTGTGTGTGTGTGTGTGTGAGTGTGTGTGTGTGTGTGTGTGTGTTCCTTTGGGTCCAATTAAGCTGAACATGGACCTTCTCCGTACTGGATGACTAATCAATACTGTTGCAGGAAGACTCACACAGAGACATGTACAGTACACAAACACATTTACACATACAGAAACACTGCACTCAACACATTTCATATGACATCATCAAAGCCTAGGAATAAAAATCAATATATAAATATTAAGTACTACAAATATAAGTATTTAGTTCAAATTGGAGTTATTCTTATGGTTAGGGTTTTTTTTCAAAAGAAATAAAATGGTTAATGGAATCATTAGGAAGCAGAGGCATTAAATTTCGGGTTTCGCAGTCCAAGTCAATCTTTTAACACAGCGACTGTCAGACGACTGCAGCACTGTTGCTTAAGAACAGAAAAAACAGCATCATGAGTCGTGCTCGATGCTGGTTGGACAGTTCCTCTGATCAATTGCAATCCAATTTCCAACTCCTCTGTGTCATTTACTGTCTGTGTTTTATTGCTGTGCTATTGAGGAGACGAGACAAGCTTGATTTGTCACAGACAGAGAAGAACAATCAGCTGAAAGAGACAAAATAATGACTAATTAACTTGAAAAATATTTCTGAAATGTCATTGTATAATTACCAGTCTATTAAAATAGTTCTATTATAATATGGACGTCAACATTAACAGTTAATGTTATGTGTTGTTTCCTATTCAGCATTTTGGGAAAAAAACATGATAGGGTTCAGGATGAAACATGAAATTATTCATCTAGGTTTATTTGAGTTTAAATTCAGCAGTCTAATGTAACTCTTCATTTGTGTTTCAGGTAAAGTGTCAGGATTCATCGATCATGTTGCACTTTGCAGGAACTACAAATCAGTAAATAAAAAGAGAGAATTGAGAGAGGAGGCAGAGAGCCGCCATAATCATGTCTCGCCATCAAAGCCGAGCCACCAGCCTGGAGGAAAAGGGTGCCACACCCGTTCACAAGAGCTCCACCCCCTCCCACAAGAGCTCCATCCCCTCCCACAAGAGCTCCAACCCCACCCACAAGAGCTCCAACCCCTCCCACAAGAGCTCCAACCCCTCCCACAAGAGCGTGTCCTCATCTTTCTCTCAGAGAGACAGTCGACAGGCAAGACAAATGTTCCTAAATCCTGTAGAAACACCATTACTGATTGTATCTGCAACAGTGAGTGTACACCTGCTGCTGTTGAATTGGTCCTATTCAATTTCTCCACAGGGTTTTAAATGGGCCTATTATGCTGCATTTAAACCTGCCTAATCATCTCTTAAAATCTAGAGTTAGTCAAGTTTCATCCATAAGTTAAGCAATGTTTCACACTTTTGTGAGGGAACATTTATGCTTGTGATGGAATGAAAACTTATGTTTATTGCAAAATATTTAATATAGTATTTAATATAAATACATATTTATAAGTTTGTAAGTGTGGGGAAACCAACTTTCATTGATGACATCATTCACAGTTTATGGGTCATGGCTGTATTTGTTCAATTGCTGAAATTTTCATTTCCATGTTATCAGCCAACTTGTTTTCTCTTCATGATTGTAGGCAGTGTAGAGCTACAATAAGATTTAGACTGTGAAATAGTTAATAATAGGAAGATTTCTATGTTATTGTTTAAAGGTGATTCTGCTGATGCTGTTCTGTTGATGGCAGTTTGGAGTCAGTGCTGCAGTCTCTGTGTTCTGTAGACACAGTTCAAACACTGACGCTTTCACTGTGTCTTCTGCTGACTGTTGTACACGTTACACGTGACAAAAAAACAGTTCACTTCAAAATGAAACCTATGTTGTTATTTACTTAGATTCAAGGACACATTCACTTTTTGACACTTTTGGGTGTTCAAGTGTTAATGTCATAATTCACACAGTCTGACATTTATTCATTTCTATTCTCTTGTGTTCTGCAGAAGAAAGTCATATGAGTTTTAAAAGACAGAAATAAATAGTAAAAGTTTTTTTGGGGGGTAAACTATCCCTTTAAGTGTGATTCCAAACAGACTAAATTAAGATTGATAGAGTGAATGTTTTGGGTGTGCGTTTGTCTGATCAGAGCTTGCTGTGAGTGCATATGTCCATACACCGATTAGTGTAAATATAATATATCATCTAGCGCGACACTGACTTTACTGTCAAAGTAGAATGATTGTGGTGCACTCCTAAATAACAGTTGAACCAATAATGACAATTCTGTCATCATATAGTTTCTCTTCTGTGAAACACACAAGCAGATGTGAAGCTGCATCTTCAAGCTGTTTTTTATCATACAATGAAAGTAATTGGAGGCAGACACAAAAAACACAAAAAAACCTTCGCCAGCCTGCTGGAACATTAAAAGCAGTACAAACTGGTCTCCATTTTACACAAAATCACATTAAAAATAGTGAAATAACTTTTTCAGTTCTGAGATGACGCAGTCACTTGACAGATGAAGTGAGGTCATGTGACAATGTAGAGTACTACTGTTTCAAATGTTGCATTCTTTCACACTTTGCAGTGTGCAGTTAGCTAGTATTCCATACAACTAGTTCCAGGAGGATGAGATTCACATTCCTCCAGCTGACCTGCTGGATCAGAGCTGGTTGTTAGCACTGGTTCACACAGCAGACTGTTCAGGCCAAGAACTGACAGCTGAAGGAGATGCGATGACATGCAACAAGATTTCATTAGTCAAATCTGATTCATGCTGATTATTGTTGTCTTGTGATTTATCGCTTCTTTGTTTTCCTCACATAAGTGTAAGTTGCTTTGGATAAAAACGTCTGCTAAATGCTAATGTAAATGTAATGTTTATTTAGCAAACAAAAAATGATAAGCACACCTTCACGGAGCATTATTCTTGATTTTTGCATTTAAAGAAAAGAAAAATGATTTCATGTGTACAGTGTTGAATGTGACGTCACATGAACAGCATTAAACATTAAAGAGTCTTCAGTGCTGCGGTGACTCATCAGAAGCATCAGTAGCGTTCAATTAAACCTCATTTATAGAAGGTCGTTTGCAGTGACCTAAAGTGCACTAAATAGGTGTGTTTGCTAAGGCCAGACTGTTGCTAACATATGAGCCCCTCAAACAGCCTGTTGCTGCATGTCGCTAAATGTTTGGTTGCAAGTTGGCGTGTCTACTGTGGTTATAGGGATAGTTCTAAGCATCCTATAAACGTCACTATAACTACAAGATGTCATTCCTTAAATCATTTTTATACTCTTAAAATGAACATGGCTCATCAAAACACTTACCTCAGGCATGTTTTATCATGCATCTTTTTTATATAAAGACATATAAACAATTGGGACATACAGTATAAACAGTTTGGACAGGAAATTTCTCACTACAAGGGATACTTTCTTATCTTGCCAATGAGTAAAAACTTACACTGAAGCAGGAATTGAGTCATTGACTGGAATATTAAAGAGACATGAGGATGGGCTCTTTTAACTTGGAGTTAGCAACCACCTAGTCAACACATACTGTAGCAACTGTAGCAAGTTTTAAGGCATTTTGGGTTTAGTTAGAGAGATTTTTACCTCACAGCGCTTGAATTTGCATGCTTTTGTGAATGACAGTTTAATGGGTTTGACATTAATGAGCCAGTGAAATAAGGTGGAAACGCTGATGTAATGTTTTATTCACAAACAAATCATGACTGCAGTTACAGTGAATGAGCATTGTGTAGATTCATTCTCATTTTCTCCTGTTGTAGGAGACGGACAGTTGGGAAATCATTGAGGGGCTGAAGATCGGGCAGACTCACATTCAAAGGCCTGAGAAACATGAAGGTTTCATGCTGAAGAAGAGGAAATGGCCCCTGAAGGGCTGGCATAAGGTCTGCCATACTTCCACACTTCACTCCATACAAGACTGAAATATTATCAAATATATGACTGTCATTCTTTTTTCTTGTGCACAGCGTTTCTTCATTCTGGATAACGGGATCCTGAAATACTCCAAATCTCCTGTAGATGTGAGGGGTTTTCTTTCTGTGAGCTGTGTGAATAATACTAATGAAATGTGTAGGTCGGTCAGAGGGAGGCTGAGCTGTGATTGGCTGTCAGCTCTCGCTGTAGCATGACTCACACAGCACAATCATCACCAGTCACTGATGCAACCAAACTGCCCAGCAGACAACAGAGTGTGTTCGTACAGACTTGTCTTACCCTTAATTACCTAGAAAATACAGGACGCAGAGCAGAGAGCTTATATTACGAAATTAAATATATTTTCCGTAAAGAAAATGAAACCTGCTTAAGACTTTTGGACTTTGAACTGTGACATTATTATTATAAGTACAGTTTTCCTGATCTTCTCCAAGCCAAAATAAAAGTTATACTGTAATACAGTTATAAAATGTACTTGATGATTATTTTTATTTAAATTAGCATAATTTCAATTCAGGGCAACAGATATTACTGTGATGGGCTATACTTGCAGTTACACTTCACAGATGTTTACAATAAGTGTCACAACAACAGCAAAACGGCTTAAATGTGGCATTTTATTCTACGTTCTGCTGTGGAAGTGCAGCTGTTACCTTTAGGAAATGCACATATGGTTCATTGTATTGTTTTAGCACATACAGCATCATCTCTGGGACCCCAAACATACAGAGTGTGAACTCAGTGTGAACAGAACATGAGGGTTAAATGATACTGTGTGTGTTTGGATCAGATTCAGAAAGCTAAGCTTCATGGCAGTATAGATGTGGGTCTGTCTGTGATGTCCATCAAGAAAAGAGCTCGACGCATCGATCTGGACACAGAGGAGCACATCTACCATCTGAAGGTGTGAGTTTGATTCTGCTTGTATGTTCATTTCTATAGCATAGAGTATGGAGGGATTTTATATCACAGTCTGTATAAATGCAGTAAATATAATACAAAACTACTATTTGGTAATTGGGTGTTTTTTTTTCTAACTATGGGCACTTTTGGCCCTGTGGGTATTTAGAAAATAAACTTCCTGGCTGTCTGTCTTCTCTCTCTCTCAAGGTGAAGTCTCCAGATGTTTTTGACGTCTGGGTGTGTAAGCTGCGTCACCATCGTTTGTTCCGTCAGAATGAGATCGTTCGTTCTCCTCGTGACGCTACGTTACGGACCTTCCCTCCGTCTGCCAGCGCAGAGTCCCCCCAGGCGACCCCCTCCAGCACACATCAAAGCAAGGTTGGTCCCGCCCCACAGTCTCTGTGCTGGTGTGTGTGTGCATTTGTGAATCTGTAATGACTCAACAGATGTTTCAGCAGCTCAGAAGATCAATCAAAATACATTGATAACAACTGCAAAAGTAGAAAAACAATTCATTTAAGTGTCAGCATTTTTTATGAACACAACAACAAGAGGTAGGCCAAAAGTAACATGGCAGAGCAGCCGAACATAGCTTGGTGCAAAATACAGAGCAGTCTAATGTGAGAAATGGCACTCTCTGTCTTCCATCAGCTGCCTAAACTGTGGCACAAAAGATGTGGTCGCTAGACAGAGACACTGGCCTAAATGTTCATTAGTCAAGCTGCTGCGTTTGACATTTCCACTCTTCACAACTCCGACTGTCTCATTACAAATCAAACAGAATGGCTTCGTGCTGGATTTGGGCAAAATAAACACGTACCTCTCTGTCCAATCATCTTTGAAAACTATTTTCTTTGTCAACTTTTCTTTTCCTGGTAACGGACATCCTCACACCCAAAGCTCACTGCGGTCAAGGTGAAGTGTCGCCCGATGATTACGTCATACGCTCACTGGATGCCATGACAACAGTGTCACGCAGGAAACTTTTAATATCTCGTCTTCGCTTTCATTTTGGAACATTTGCAAAAACTAAACAAATGATTTACAAGTTTAACATGCATTTATCAAAGTAGGAAATCCACGCTTTTAATCCCATACACACAATTAGCGCTTTTGAAACACGAAATGCAGCCGGGTCCGGATTAATTTCCCTCCGGGTCCGGATCCGGACCGGAGTCCGGACTTTGAGAAGCACTGGTCTAGACAAACAGGCCAATAAACTTCCCTGTTTTTGGTGTGCAGAGACTAAATAGTGAAGAGCACACTGGAAAGATTTTTATTTAAAGGTCACCCAAAGTTAACTTTAAAATTAGAGACAAAAATTCTCTTAAAAGTGTTTCCAACATAATCCATAATCCAAAATCACATTCACATCTGGTGTGGACGGCCACATTTCACAATCTATTTACCATGGCTAAAAGTAGGCTGTCATTTTTCATTAAATGTCCTGTTTCACTTTACAAAAGTACAATAGATTGTACATTTTGCCCTGTTGACCTGTAATCAGTGACCAGCCTCATTCATATAGCTATGGAAACGTATGTGTATATGTGCCTATTCGGTAGGTTAAGCCCAGCAGTCTGTCCTGGCAGTTGCCTCCATCCTGTAGTAATGGTCAGAGTAAAGTGGCGGCCTGGTTACAGGAGTCTGAGAACATGGACAAGTGTGCAGAAGGTAACGCATAATTAATTTCAGAGTTTCATTGTTCAAGCCGTCTCATACAAACATCCAAAAATCAACAGATGTGTGTGTGTGTGTGTGTGTGTGTTTCAGAACTCGCCTTCTGCCAGTCTAGTCTTCTAGAACTGACTCAACTGCTGCAAAGCCTGGAGATCTTACAGAGGACACAGTCAGCTCCAAACTTCACTGACATGCAGGTACACACACACACAGTCAGGTGGCTGTATGTTAGTTCTGGTATGAGTGTACTGGTTGCTTTGTTAACATGAGTGTAGATAGCTGATCTCCTTGACTGCATTTACACTTTTAATTTTCACACAGATGAAATATTTTGACACGTATGATTTGTTGTCTGAATGTTTGGATTGAAATACAGCTCATTACTGATTGAAACAATCTATGTTACTCTGTAACCTCCATCTCCTGCTTAACCCATATGAATCATTACGAACTCTGTGTTTATAACTGCAGGCCCTTTTATATCCCAAAGGTTGCTTTGTATTAAAACTTTTTATTTTTGTTATATAAAAATTGCATTTCAACTACACCTTTATTTATATTTTTTGTTTACTGATTTTTATATAATTTATACAGGACGTTGCTAATAGACAAATATTCCAATCAATTCCTGTGTGTGAAATAAAACACAATCCACTCATCACACATTCAAAGCATCTCATCCGATCCTGTCAAAGGTTCCTGCTATTAAACATATCACCCGCCTCTGTCTGTGTGTGTGTGTGTGTGTGTGTGTGTGTGTGTGTGTGTAATTTAGAATAACTGTGTAGATTTGACAAAGAAAGAGAAGCGAGGCAGCAGAAGATGGAGGACAAAAAGTGTCAGCAAAGACGCAAAATTGCAGGTGCAGGTACATTACCACCATAATCACACTCACAATAAATACTCAACACTCACTCCTTTTAGAGCATTATATCAGCCATGTCTCTACATTATTCTGACCAAGTCTAAATTGTCTTGGCTAAATGTAAATAAAAATGTTTAAAGTTTGTTTTAAGTGGCACACTTCCTTTTGCCAGTTGGTGGTGCTATGACCGTGACTTACAATAGTCATATCAATGTCATTAGTGCACCATCACTAATAAACATATTCCCCAAGTTTGACATAAATGGCTAAATGCATGCTGTATATAGCGCTTTTGCAAGATATCAAAATCCTGTGGAAATTTTGAATCTTCAGTGTCTTGGCATGATGCTCATGAAGTTTGGTGACAATCACATGAAATCCTTAGGAGGAGTATTTAAAAGTTCATGGCATGCGCTTTTCCAAATCCAAAATAGTCTACTTCCTGTTGGGTAGAGCTAAGGGGTGTGCAAAAGTTGTTTGGGTCGACAAGACAGTTGCCTGTCCAAGTTTCATTTAGGTGTGTGCAAGTATGTATCATATATGCATATATACATATTTTTGTTCCTGTACCGGGGGCGCTACCGAGCCCCCTTGACCTGTTCATGTACCAACCTTTGCCGGGCCTAATGGCAGTGATGACTCTGATGTGTGTGCCAAGTTTCAAGTTCCCTTTCTGCCACTAGTGACACTAAGGGTTTGATCTTGGGAGACCAATCGCTTTGCCTTTTTGTATAAAATGCCTTTCAGTAGTCTCTTTCTGGCTCACACAGATAAGTGCAGAGAGTTCTCCTGAGTCAGTTGCACAAAAGAGCAAATTTCCTCTGAAAGAGTGAATTTCAGTAGATGTCATCATGCCTTTCATGCATGTGCTTCTGGTTGCAGTTGGTACGTCTCTCCCTTGGATGGCCACGATCTCTGCCTCAGGTGTTTGGGCTGTGCCCATGCTGGGGCAGCGTTTATTAAGGGTTTGTGTTCTCACTGTGAGAACATGTCTATCTGGATGTTGTGGTCACAACCTCGGCACCTGAAGGACCTTTTTCTTCGGTTTGCTTTTGGGGGTTGAGCGTGTCAGTACAGGGTCCTCCCTTTTAATCTGTCCCCCACATGTTTACCAAAGTTGCAGAGGCTGCTGTCTTCCCTTTAAGAAACAAGAACATACGCATTCTCAACTACATCGGCGACAGTCTCATTTTGGCTCACTCTCGAGAACAAATTTGTGCACACGGGTACATGGTTCTCAACCACTTGGATCAGTTGGGGTTTCGGGCCAACTGGGAAAGGAGCATCCCCGGTGAATTGCCCGGTGAAAGTTGAATTGCCTAGATTTTTCAGAGGCAAGTCGGCAGGCTCACTGAGATATTTCTCGACGGCAGTAGTGCTTTTTGAGTAGATGCAAATGAGACTACTTCAGCATTGGTTACAGAACCAAGTCCCAAGGTGGGCATGGTGCCAAGGCACATATCGGGTGGCTATCACTCTGAAATGTCATTGATCCTTCAGCCCATGGCTGGATCGAGAATTCCTGCATGCCAGGGTTTTCATGCAGCATGTCTTAAAACACGTTGTTACGACAGATGCATCCAGCATGGGCTGGGGCGCTGTATGCAACGGGCATGTAGTGTCAGGTTCCTGGACAGGTTCTCGCCTGCATTGGCCTATTAACTGCCTGGAGCTGTTGGCGTGCTGCTTGGCCTGCGGCCGGTGATCTCGGGCAGAGTGTTGATCGGGATGGACAACAGAACAACAGTGCTGTATATATAAATTACCAGGGGGTACTCATATTAATTGCATGTATTAGCTCGTCCATCACCTCCTCCTATGGACCTCCTATTAGACCTTTTAGGCAAAATCAGACTTATTTCTCTGAGCTGATGCTGCTTTCAACAGCTTCTCCCTAGCCCATGCCCCTGAGAAAGGACCTTCTTTCTTAGGGGCAAGGCACAATCAAGCACCCCAGGCCAGACCTCTGGAACCCTCATGTCTGGTCTCTGGACAGGACACGAAGACCTAGGTGATTTAATACTATCACTCAGGCTACTAGACAGCTCTATTCCTTAAAGTGGCATCTTTTTGTGTACAGTTGTTATTCCTGCAGGGAAGGCCCACAGACATGCCCTCATCGGATCTGTGCTTACGTCCCTACAGGAGAGGTTGGAGAGACAGTTGTCTTCCTCCATCTCTGAATGGCACCTTCATGCCATTTTAAGCGAGCTAAGCACCTAAAATAGACATGAATAAAGTTTAACATGCTACCATGGTAGTAATAGATTAATTAGGATATCACAAATCCTTTTAGAACTATATCAGCCATGTCTCTACATTATTCTGACCCGCGCTTGATTTTCTGAAATTCTGGGTTTTAGAGTTTGGTGACAATCACATGAAATCCTTGGAAGGAGTATTTCAAAGTTCATGGCTTGCACTTCTTAGAAAATCCAAAATGGCTGACTTCTTGTTGAGTGGAAATAATTTGTGTCATTGAACTGTTCGGATTGACAAGACCAATACACTTATCAAGTTTCGTAGCAGGTGTGGTCATGTATGTATGGTATATGCACCATCTTTTTGTACCCTATACCAGGGGGTGCTATCAAGCCCCCCTGCACCAACCTTTGCCCGGGCCTAATGGATGACGATTAAAAACTTTTAGATCTA